>CM054181.1:126601859-126876859 GCA_028829895.1 Sinotaia quadrata
TAGTTCATATTGTTTATTACTAGCTTTTATCAGTATAGTTCATATTGTTTTTTACTAGCTTTTATCAGTATAGTTCATATTGTTTATTAATAGCTTTTATCAGTATAGTTCATATTGTTTATTACTAGCTTTTTTCAGTATAGTTCATATTGTTTATTACTAGTTTTTATCTAGTATAGTTCATATTGTTTATTACTAGCTTTTTTCAGTATTGTTCATATTATTTATTACTAGCTTTTATCAGTATAGTTCATATTGTTTATTAATAGCTTTTATCAGTATAGTTCATATTGTTTATTACTAGCTTTTTTCAGTATAGTTCATATTGTTTATTACTAGTTTTTATCTAGTATAGTTCATATTGTTTATTACTAGCTTTTTTCAGTATTGTTCATATTATTTATTACTAGCTTTTATCAGTATAGTCCATATTATTTATTAATAGCTTTTATCAGAATGTATTAGCACGATAGCTGTATTTCTTATTATCTGAAGGAGTCTTAATATATTTGCCAATATTTTTTGACTACATAAGTGTATTCTTGTATGTTGAAATAATTTAGGTAATTAATATTTATAATATGAACCTAACACTTCAATATTATTTTGTCTGGATTACCCCTACCTTACACAATTACTTTGGCAATCATATATATTACTTTCCGATCTCTATCCGTAACGATGCGTTTATCGCCCCTAGCTTGACACTTACTAACAATTAAAGAAAAGACGATTAACATACATATGCGTTCACATAGATTGCCATCACTAATATTATTGCATCAATATAGCTTCATGGCTTGGTAGTCAGTAACTACATTTATTTGACAGCTGGCACTACCAGCCATTTTGAATAGTGTGTTCAACAAAGGTGATTGCTCTGGCCTCAACGATATTTCTACCTGTAAATCAGTCGCAAGGCTCAATAGTCTATAGTCTAATGCAAAGTCCGTGACTGGTCTTGCGTTCTAAAGAATTGGCGAGCTGTATGCTGGTGTAGCGCTCTTGCGTTCTAAAGAATTGGCGAGCTGTATGCTGATGTAGCGCTCTTGCGTTCTAAAGAATTGGCGAGCTGTGTGCTGATGTAGCGCTCTTGCGTTCTAAAGAATTGGCGAGCTGTGTGCTGATGTTGCACTCTTGCGTTCTAAAGAATTGGCGAGCTGTGTGCTGATGTTGCACTCTTGCGTTCTAAAGAATTGGCGAGCTGTATGCTGATGTTGCACTCTTGCGTTCTAAAGAATTGGCGAGCTGTGTGCACTCTCAATAAATCGCCCTTGTAACATTTTGCGTACTTCTAATCAGATCTTCTCAAGACTTCAGTGGCACCACATTCTGTTTTACTCTTGTCTTGTTGGACAACTCAATCGAAACTTCAATCGTCAGTGACTCTTATACTGGGGGTTTAAAGTCATCTGTAACGCAGTTCTTTCTTCATTCACAATGGAAGCTATAAACATTAGCGCACATTCTTTCTATAGTCTGATGTATATTGAAAACATATCTCTTTTCTTCAGTGCACTAGAACCGCGAGAATTTATGTGACAGGTTGTATTGTCTTCAATGCAGATTTATTAGTAATTATGTGACAGGTTGTATTGTCTTCAATGCAGATTTATTAGTAATTATGTGATAGGTTGTATTGTCTTCAATGCAAAGACCTATGAGTAATTATGTGACATGGTGCACACATCAATACAAGATAAGTGTAATTGTGTGACAAAATGCATTGCCGTCAATGCGCGAGATCTGAGTAGTTATGTGACAAAATATATTATCGTGACTGCGCGATAACTGTAATTATGTGACAAAATATATTATCGTGACTGCGCGATAACTGTGAGTAATTACGTGATTGGATTTCTTCTAAACACGGGAACCGTTCACAATAAAAGATATTGTCCAGTACCCAGTGAACTTAAGGTAATCGTGTCAATGTATATATGTGAGCGCATGCGTGTACATGTGAATGCGTTCGCGAGTTTGTTTTTGGTACAGCAGATTGAAGGAAGGAGGTATACTTACCCCCTCCACCCATCATGGCCATCAGTGAGTCCATCCCACCAGCACCCCCCATGCCACCACCCATACCTGAAGCACAAGACAGAGAGGTTTCATGACCTTTCTTACAAATGAAATTGCTTTTAACAATTTTTGGCATCATTAATATTAAGCCACCTGCAATAGTATTATATTTGTGTTGAATTTAATATAATCGACTAATGAATGAAAATTGAATTTCAAAGACGAGTATATAAATGACCTCCATCTTTCCTCATGCCGCCTCCACTAACCTACTCATGCAGACTCACAGATATAGAAATACATACACACACACACACACACACACACACATACATACACACACATACATATACACACATACATACATACACACTCATACATACATACACATACACATACATACACACATACATACACACATACATACACACATACATACATACACATACATACATACACATACATACACACATACATACACTCATATACACCACACCTATACATGTACACTAGACTCAAATATGTTTTGTATACTCACTTACATACTCGTATATACAGATAAACACGTATATGCGTAATTTCTGTCACACCTCACACATTTGTACAGGTTTATTAATTAATACATTGAGAGTAGGATTTAGGATACACTGTTGTTTCTAGACATTATTACTATTTTTAGCACACCAGATATCACGACTCTAAAAGCACAGCTAGATACAGCGTTTTATAGCTATAAACTTTAATTAGAAAAAATGGAAGTAGACTATTGTAGGGTTTGTAGATTGTCTTTTTCCTTTGTTTTCTCTCGGTATATCTGATGTTGTGTTCCCACCTATATTTTATACATTAAAACATTCATTCCTATGAAATTCTATATACATATAGGGCTACAGAAAACGAAAATTAAAGTAAATATTATATTTTTAAGCTACAGAATGATTCGGGGTTTTTTTGTTTGTCAAATTAAAAAGGTCATATGTGTATAAAGTACTTCACTACCGTGTAAATAATTTCTTACAATTTGCAGCGACATATCAAACTTATATGGAATCAAGCGAACAACTATGACGTCTTGTATACTTTGACGTCATTTGAGTACCGGATCTATCACTGCACAAACCGGTAAGAGTAATTTGTTAAATAATCATTTCCTCACAGGCCTTGTAGTACCGAACTTATCAACACACAGCCCAGCACGACAATTTAAATACGTCATTTCCTCAGTGAGTGTAATAAAACATTTACGACAGAATACTTGAAATATGGGTGCTTGTGTGTTCAATAGCAACACGCCTCTTCCACCCCTCTCTCAACTTGCCCATCATTTGCCGTTCTTGATGACATTAATAAATGGCTGGAATTTAATAAGAAAACTATAAAATATCTTTCACTTTGATTATATTAATAATTAACCTATTCCAATAGTTTTGCTTATTAAAATTCAAAATTCAATGATATTCCAAACAATGCTGGGTCTTTTGAAACGACTCGACATTAGTGTATTTCGTTGTTGCATTTCTACAACACTAGTGTACAGATTCACATTAAAAGGAAATGGGGTCAAGACTCGGGCCTACTCTATTAGTGATGACATTGCAGGCTGTGATAATGACAGGTTCTGGAACAGAAATAGCTCCTATATTCTATCTCAGGGCGATCTGATTTTAGTATTTTTTGTACTGGCGGCATTTTCTTTCAGCAAGCGCCTGTTTACACGCCCGAATAACCACATCCACTTAATTGAACGATTGTTTGCAGAATTCTCTCTTCAACCATCTCCATGGGGTTAATCAACATAAGGCTCCTGACTATGTACTTCTCTTGCCCGTGTTGTCAATACCGTCTTTATCAGGTTGGATAAAGATCCGCGTGTCCTCACTAGGTGGCGCCTGCAAGCACGTGCCATGGTCTTGGATGAACCTCTCCACACTGCAGACCCGTAATTAACCCTGCTCGGATCTTCCAGGTCCCGGAGGCAAAGGACAAGCCTGAGCGACGGTAGTGTTCCTCCCCACTCCCCGCCTCTAATCTACTGCAGTTAAGTTCGGCGCAGCAGCCAGAAGTCACACAGCACCACCTGCCTTTTTTTTTTTCCGACGTCCATTCTTACTGACGTATTAAACTCTTCCGCGTCACCCTGGTACAGCCACTCTTTCATTCTAACTGATTTAAAACGGCGCCGTTGTAGATGTATTTTACAGATTTACATACAAGGATTGTTTCATGAATATTTCAGCATTAAGAGGGCTTGTCTTAGCTTAGCTTATCATAGATAGATACAGAGAGAGAGAGAGAGAAAAAGAGAGAGAGAGAAATCAGTGATGAGAGTAGTAAAGAATAAATAATGATTTTTCGAAATGAATCCTCAAAAATCCCAACACATTGTATCAAAATAATCATTAAAAATAGCGTCAGTTTTTAATACTACTGAACGCTAAGTTTGTGTTTCATATTTGTTTAGTTCATGCAAAATAATCTTTTTTTTCCTTCAGTTACCTCCACCCCACCACGCCCATGAGATTACCTCGAGTTTAAAATTAATCTATAGCCTACCTGTAGAACTGGCCATTGCAGCCATGGCGTTGTTGTTCATCATGAGAGCTTTAATAGAAAAGGAAAAAAAAGAAAAAAAAATCACAATAAATATGCAGTATGATTCAAACAAAATTGTCATGAATGGGGAGTGTTATTGCTATAAAAATATAAAGTTGTATTAATTATTATTTTCATGATGGCGAAGTAAGAGTTATAAGAACTTTGAATCGTTGTAGTACTATGTTGCTTTTTGTTGGCTTCTGAGTGAGAACGTGTACTTCCGTTAGGATGAGTCAATGGTTAAAAGATGAAAGTATGAGTGGACAAGTGTTACGCTTGAGTGGAATTAGTGTTAGACAACTTTGTTTAATGGTTGCACCGCTGGGCAGTCTTCACTGCAAGAGCAGTGAAGCATGGCTAGAAATAATACCTGCTAAATCATGATTTAAAAAATCAGACAGACGTGTGTGGTTTAAGGAATAAAACGTAGCAATTGCGACAGAGTGAAGCAGATAATTTAAACTGTACTTTTCAATGAATTGTGTGAATACGTAATGAGCTTCAATTACTTAAGTTGTATTTTAAGGATGGTTTTTATTTCACTCATAGGTAAGAAGCATTTCAAATAAGTTTGTAATATCTAGAGAAAAATCTTAGAAGGAATCATTATTGTATATTGCAGGGTTCCAGTACTCGCTTTGACGAAGGACTGCAGTCATTTGCTTATTGAAATTCTAAGCTGGAATCCGTCGAATTGTATACGTGAAGAGAAGGCTGCCGTTGGATGAATGTTGAGTGCGAGCCATAGCAATGATTCAAGTAAATGTTAACAAAAGTCTTTATTGATTAAAACACTAGGATTGTGAACGTAGCCCACAAATGTTAACAAAAGTCTTTATTGATTAAAACACTAGGATTGTGAACGTAGCCCACAAATAAGAACAATTAGCAAACAAGTGTTTAAAAAGATATTTTTAATTTTTAGGTCACCGAAGTCAGTGATGATATGCTTGTAACCATTGGATATATATAATCTTCTTTTACATTACATATCAATGTTAATTGCTATTAGGTTACTTTTCTGCGTTATCTTCAGTGTGTGGCTACATTTAAATAAAGTGTAGCATCATATATTGTTACGTTTAACATTGTACTATAATAGGACTGGGCAACATTAAATTTGCTGTCTACGTTATTTTTTTTTTTTGACGGATTTAGAACAGTTTTATTGTGATGGAACCAAAAATGACATCGGTTTTGTTCAATCAGGTCAACTTTTTTATCTATTGCCACATTATTCTTTTTTTGGTTTTGTTTATTTTCACGTAAGGGTATTTTCTATCTATATGATGTATTTTTTTCTTATTTCTTTAAATAAATAAATTATAATTTGTTTTACATAATTATGAAGAGGATACATAAGCTATTTTTTGAATAATTGATATAATTGATATTTTTCTTCTTTAGGTAATGAAATGGAATCGGCCAGAAGACTTTGCAAAAATAAACCCGATGTATTTTGCTACATGTGAGACGAATACACCATTGTTCCTAACAGTCTATACTCTATAGTCTATGTTGTTCATTTATATCTTAGTACGTATTGCGTGGGGGCAGCTACAAGTTATATAGTCACAAAATATCTCAGGTTGTTACCCTAATCACAACCGGAATCAGTTAACATCTACAGGTGGTGTTAAGCCTAAGTGCAGCTGAGCTAATGGCACGAATGCTGATCACCCCACAGGAGATCAATCGAAACACATGCCTTCTCTTTAATGAGAGGTGGAAAAGAGTTAAAACATGTAAATTCATCTTTGACTGTAGAAGCACGTGAGCTATGACTGATCAAGTAAATACAGACAACATATGAACTGCTTCAACTTGGATTTAATCCCAACCTAACTAAATAGATACAGTTACATCTTAGCAGCAATCACGTGACTCTTAAGTAGGTCATGTCCATCTTAACAAGAGATCACACCACTCACCACCATCGCCACACCTATATATATACCAATAAGTGTTTTTTCTTCGGACAATACTACTGTCTAGTACTCTGGTTCGTACACTCCTGTTTCATACAGACAATACTACTGTCTAGTACTCTGGTTCGTACACTCCTGTTTCATACAGACAATACTACTGTCCAATTCGTACACTCCTGTTTCATACAGACATGTATCGCGTAGTTGTTATAATCTGATCCATTTGCCAACCAGTACAACAGACACATTGGTCTCGTGCATGATATTGTGTTTATCACCATGTAACCTGTTATGTCAGTAAGTAATGCGAATGCGAATACATGTGTGTGTGTGTGTGTGTGTGTGTGTGTGTGTGTGTGTGTGTGTGTGTGTGTGTGTGTGTGTGTGTATCTACCATCACCATTGTTGTTATTATTGGTGTTGCTGGCAAGTGCAATCATGCATGAGAATAAAGAAAAAGTCCGTACGAAAGCATTCCGGAAGTGACGTAGCAACCACTTACCCATCATGTTAACGCATCTAAAGGTGGGCGAACTCCACTCGCCGGTCGCCTGGCACGTGATAGGTCGCGCGATGTTGTCTGCTTGGAAGCCAGGCTTGCACGTGTACGACGCCTGTGACCCATGAGTCAACTGCCCCACGTGGATATCGGCATTACTCACGAGAGGGGGCTTCGGACAGGTGACTGGACACAGCAGAAATGGAGAGAAAATAGCAAGACAACCGAAGCCAACAAAATGGCGGTAACGACGGAGCACTCTGGCGGTTAGAAAATAGTTTGTTAGGAATGCAATCACTAGCTTTGCCACAGAAGTCTTTGTAAATGAAGGTAACTGAAGAACACTGCAATATTATTATGTCTGTTTATATATATATATGTGTGTGTGTGTGTGTGTGTGTGTGTGTGTGTGTGTGTGTGTGTGTGTGTGTGTGTGTGTGTGTGTGTGTGAAATGAAACATTTAATAAAACCATTTATGGATACCTGAGTCTGTTGTACACGTAGTCTATATTCTTGTGAGCAAACATCGGTCTTAATTCCTCAAAGCACCTTTAATACCATTAAACTTCAGAGACATTTCTGAAGGAAGCTAAAAGCACACTCTATTGATTGTAACTTTCATCAAAAAAACGGATGGCATTTTCGTTCACTTGAATGGACGCATAGCGCTTGCTTTCATTTCAGTTCAAACTAAATTAAATTTTTAAGAAAATGTATATAATTTGTGTTAGCAGTAGACTACCCACCCACCCCATTCCTTCTCCACTTTTTCTGTATTAAAATATAAAGAAGAGAATAAATAAGAGAATATTTTATAGTTTATTATTTCGATCGTAACACACCTTAAATCCGTCATCTGTTTACCACTTGCCCAATGAATTGAATTCGAGTGATGTCACGAGATTCCAAAGAACTCTGTTCTTGATTAATAAATTAAAGTTTGGAAATATTGTTCAGCTAACAAGGGATTTAACTCGTTCTCTAATTCTTGGGATGAGTCCAAAATCATAGCAGAATGATTGGTTCACTGTGTAAGTTCAATGTCTCCTTATTTTCCTTTTTTTTTCTAGGAAAAATATTTTATTTACGTTTTAGCAAAAGACATTCAAATCAAATAGAGTTATGATACTAACCAATACATTGAGAGAGAAAGCACGTTTTAACTAATTATAGCTTCATACATACGAAGGTGAAATAATTTACTGAAGTGCAAATTAAAGATTGATACCATCTAGGAACAGGGGCAAAAGTAAGACTTTTGCATTTTATTTTGCATGATTACGTAAATATAACTGAATTTCTGCAAAAACAATAGCTGAAGAATACGTATTGGAACATGTCTTAAGGCATATTGCTCTCTCTCTTGTAATTAGGACAGCGTCGTATGTAATCCGATTTTCCTTCTCATCCCTCAGCACAACTTCCTCTTTTAATTTCATAATCAAATATCACGATTATGGTCGCTTTGGTTATTGTTCACATTATAGTCATTCCAAATTAGCCTAGACTTCCGGTATGAAAGTATCTTTATTGGCCACAGATTTTTACAGAAAATGAATGATTTTCAACAACACATACTTCAACCACTCACCTTGACTTCTTAAATTGCTGATAATGATCCTAATCACTAGCATACAAACGATACAGTGCATAGGAGTGCGGGAGTACTGATTGTAATCTCTAGCATACGAGTGATACAGTGCATGGGAGTGCGGGAGTACTTATTGTAATCTCTAGCGTACAAGCGATACAGTATATAGAGATGCAGGAGTAAACATTACAATCTCTAGCGTACAAGTGATACAGTATATAGAGATGCAGGAGTAAAGATTACAATACGTTATAGAGTGCAATTAGTCGAGGTTCGTGATCTCAATCCCTAACGCACAAATTATACAGTACTGAAAGCTGGGTTGAGTGTTGATTGCACTGTCTAGCAAGTAAAGTATATACAGCACAAACAAGTTGTGACATGATCTCTTAGACACAAGAGTTATACAGTATAGACACAGCCGTGACATGATCCCTATCTCTGACACAAGTCTTATACAGTATAGCAGTGTGTCATACTGGCAGTCTTGAACTACACATTAAATATGAGAAGAGACTTTGTTATAAATCTATAGTTTAAATGAACGTTTGCCGGTTGAGAATAGTTAAGACAACATTTACAATACCTACATCAGACATCCCATAATGATACCGATTTTACACTGCGTGTTTCTGGGTTTGGCGTGCGATTATTCCGAATAACTTTAATCAACTTACCCAGGGTGCAAGTCATGTTAGCAACGGGCTCTGACCACATTCCATTTTGACATATCAACACCTGGTCTGGACCTTTGAATCCCACACTGCACGTGTACGTCGCCAATGAGCCGTGGGCATGCTGAGGGTCACTATAGGTCAAGGTCGTCCCGCTGACCGCAGGAGCCGTGGCACATGGAGCCATTAGAGCTAAAGACATTAGACAAACGGGCTCTCTCAAGAGGACAATAAACTCTTCGAAAGGTTTGCTTTTCTTAAAAAAATGTGAACAATGGTTTATTGTTTTATGAAAAATGGGGAAGGAAATTATGGCAATTTATTGTTCTCTAAAGAGTCATGAGAAATAAATTCATGTGAACAAGCGTTTCTGTTTTATATCTGGCTAAGACAAATGGAAGATAGATGAAAAACCGCTTGAAGACGACAACTGAAAGAAAACGTGGACTATGTATTGTTCGCTGGCGAAGACCTGTGAACAATAATTTCATTCTTTGAAAAGGATAGTGGAATAAGTAGCTGTACAATCATATCAAGACAAAACTGAATAAATATTAAGAGTTGTCTAAAGAAGATATGAGAAAGGCATATAAACAAATATTACGAGTTGTCTAAAGAAGATATGAGAAAGGCATATAAACAAATATTAAGAGTTGTCTAAAGAAGATATGAGAAAGGCTTATAAACAAATATTAAGAGTTGTCTAAAGAAGATATGAGAAAGGCATATAAACAAATATTAAGAGTTGTCTAAAGAAGATATGAGAAAGGCATATAAACAAATATTAAGAGTTGTCTAAAGAAGATATGAGAAAGGCATATAAACAAATATTAAGAGTTGTCTAAAGAAGATATGAGAAAGGCATATAAACAAATATTAAGAGTTGTCTTGAAAGATTGCCAACAAACATATGTGAACAAACTAATGTATTCTGTAATAAAGCACTTAAAATATTTGTGAACAATACAAAAAGACATGTGAATGGTTGAACAGCACTTAGTAAAATACGAAAACGTAAGAACGTACCAAATCGCTGAACACGACATAGTTAAAGAATTGTTCATTATTAGATAAACAGCAACTGCCAACTCATCACACCATGATTATGACTAAGTAAGAGTGAAGAACGATAGGAAACACGGATGACAGCTTCTTAACTCTATACAATAATAATTTTTTTAAAAATACAATAAACAAGAAAGCAGTCTCAGAGTTTTAAAAGTAAATAATGTTTTGATAAAAGAAAAATACAAATACTTACGGACACTGGATAGTGGTGTCAAGCCGTCGGCTAAATGATAAAAGAAAAACAAAACGAAAATTTATCTAGAATAAAGTCACTTTTTCACATGCGTATTAATTTTATGCTTTTATAATTAATAGATATTAAACACTATTTTGCAAACAGAATTTATAAATATGAAAAACGATTATTGCTAATGTCTACTGTCTAATTAAGATGCTTTTTTCTATTAAAATAAATAGTTGAATCATGTGTTTTGCGGTATTAAAAAGAGATAAATTCTTCTTTTGATATATATTTTTTAAAACACTCTTTTGATATGTGCGATGACATTTAAGAATAGAATGTGTTTACTTTTTACGAACGCTTTTGCTTAAAACAGATTTATTTTCTATAAAACACATTTATTTATAAAACAGATTTATTTTCTATAAAACAGATTTATTTTCTATAAAACAGATTTATTTTCTATAAAACATATGCTAAAATATATATACTTTTTGTTTCTTTTTTATTTATGTGTGTGTGTTGTTAAAGACAGTCGAAAAGTTACAACTGTGTCTCGCTTTGTTTTTTCTTTCCTGTTGTTTTTTGCTTTTGATTTACGTGACGAAGCGGTTTACTCTAAAGTCGGCTTGTGCTCTTTTTTTTGGATTTGATATATGTGTGTGCGTATTTTTAAAGACATTCAACAAGATACAACAGTGTCTCGCTTTCTTTCCTTTTCCTCCTTTTTGTTTTCCCCTGGGTTACCTTGAACGCGATCGTGGATTTGTGCCTGCAGAAACACAAGTGAGTTCCTCCCTGCAAAAATAAAGAAAAGAAAACAAAAAATATTAAATACAATAAATTACTTTCTGATCCTGCATTTTGCAAGGTGGATTAAATGTAATTTCTTGCTGAAATGTGTGAACTCAAACTCAGTTCGTTTAATGACTAGAGTTGCTTTTGGAAGAGAAAATGTCCTATTTATTTCTGAGAATTCATCCTTGTGCTGTAATTCAGAAAGCTGCTTTTGTTGTTTTGTTTCAATGCTACACATTAATTTCGATCGTATTCTTCTGGAGTAGCTACTGCTTGCCATCTGAACACAAATTGATGATATCAAGTGATGTGTAAAGTGTTTGACGTGCGTGGAATATATAAAGTACGTCATGGTTCAAAACTATGAATAGTTATTTTAAGCAGCTAGTGTGGATGGTTTTAGTTGTTCTACTAAAGTTGCTCATTTGACGAAATGCGTAGTAATTTTTGTACTGAGTTTGTACTACATCTTAGGAAATGCGTATCATTTTTGCACTGAGTTTGTACTACATATGTACATGTAAACATTTGACGAAATTCGTAGTCATTTTTGCACTGAGTTTGTACTACATCTGTAAATGTAAACATTTGACGAAATTCGTAGTCATTTTTGCACTGAGTTTGTACTACATCTGTAAATGTAAACATTTGCGACCGCATTGCCTTTTTTTCTCTTAATTTGTGGTGTCTATTACCTTAAGAAGTGCTATTCCTAGGAACAATAAAGACAGTGAGAACACGCATAATTGTTTAAGAGTGAAGTCATCAGACAACTTAACCGACAAGAGTAATACATACAGTACACACACAAGTGGTAGAGGGGGTGTTGTGTGGTGTATGTATGTGTGTGTGTGTGTGTGTGTGTGTGTGTGTGTGTGTGAGTGTGTGTGTGTTGTGTTGTGTAATGTTCTAGTATTTATATAACA
This sequence comes from Sinotaia quadrata, assembly GCA_028829895.1. NCBI lineage: Eukaryota > Metazoa > Mollusca > Gastropoda > Architaenioglossa > Viviparidae > Sinotaia > Sinotaia quadrata. The sequence goes on from CM054181.1 coordinate 126,614,143, forward strand.
CGAGAGTGTGTGCATGTATGTTTGTGTATGTGTATCTGTCTGTGTGTGTTGTGCTAGTTTTCACATAACTTATGAGTGCGTGCATGAGTACTTGAATGCTTATGTGTGCGCGTGTATATGTGAATATGTGTATGTGTTTCAAATGATGTGTTGTTATTGTGGGCTTATCAAGCAAATTTCCATTTAAAAAGTGTTTCTTTCAACCATAACCAATGCTTTATGCAATCGAACGCCTTCACACATTCAGCAGTGCTCAGAAAAGTGGCACATTAAAAAATAACAAAATGACTTATGCCATTAATTTTGTGCAACAGAACATACCGTAAAGCTTAGCAAAATGGTCAAAGAATCCTTTGAAGTCAAAGTCAATTCTGGAAAACGGCGACTGCACTGTTTGAGGTGTGGTAGGCAATTCCGTTTGATCCTGGATTGGCACTATAGGGGGCAGCATGCACCCTAGAGAAGCGCTAAAGAACTAGAGAACTGATTCTACAAAATCTAATGAAAATGTCTTTATAATCGAATATGAAAAACAACACATTTTAGCAGAAACACATCAAAGTTGTGTACCTTTAAAATATTAAGTGAAACTGTAAATCAAATGGTTGTGTACATTCATGTGCCTGTCCAAATATTTGATGTATAAAAATTAGAAATGAGTCTTCACTTTCGAAGAAGGAAAGTTGTCGCTTTCTAAGAAAGTGGGGATGTGTCTTTACCTTGGAAAGTGGGAATGTGTCTTTACCTTGGAAATTGGGAATGTTTCTTTACTTTGGAAAGTGGAATGTATTTTTACCTTGGAAAGTGGGAATGTGTCTTTACCTTGGAAAGTGGGAATGTGTCTTTACCTTGGAAAGTGGGAAGTGTCTTTACCTTGGAAAGTGGGAATGTGTCTCATTATCTAGAAGATCCCGAACGTGTCTTTAAAATGGAAATTGCGGATGAGTCAGTACATTATTAATGTAAACAATTCGCAGTTAGTTACATGATGTTGTACAAATATACTTATTATACTAACAAAATATCAATACTTTAAAACTGGAAGTCTCTTTCCGAAAAACTAAGCATTTAACAGTTAAAAATATTATGTGCATGTTTCCTATTGATGTGTAATTCACTACTCTGAGTTGATAATATTATCATCCACGATAGCGATGGCTGTTGTCGTCATGAGGACAAGAAACAACAGTAAATAATTCCTAGGACACAACATCATACTCACATGCCAGCTTCACGAAAACAACTGGAAAGAAAAAGAGGAAATAAATAAATTAGTTCGGTCAACAAATAAATTATGTTCGAAGAAAAGTACTAAATTTCATTTATTCGCATATTTATTCATACAATATAAAAGTAAGTACACATTGCAAAAACAAATCGTGAGAATGTATGTTCTGTATGTTCTGTATGTTCTGTATGTTCTATAAAATTGCTTTTAGGAATCGAAGAATTAACAATTTTCGTGTATTAGTTTTAATGAAAAATACATTTAAAGTAGTTTAGCTTCTACTGTCAGATAAACAAACTAACAAACAAACATTTACAACTTGAACAGTAGAACTTTTTGTTCTTTTAGGAATGATATGGATGGACAATTCTTGTTAGCATGCTAATCTCGTAAAAGGAGACATATTAAACAGATTTCACACACGCACGCACACACAAACACATACATACACTTGCGCGCACATTATTTAACGTCAAGAACGATGATAAATAGCATTTTGACATTAATCATTTCTGACTTCACGCCAATCTAGTGCGAAGAAATACTGGATGAGTTTTGTTTCACAATATGACGTCATCGATATCCAAAAAGAAAGGCAGATAACTGAAGTTTCTATTTTTAGGAATGAGCTATAAAAGCTTTGTTGAAAGCAGACTTCACCACTGACAGCTAGTGCCTAACAAAGCCATTTGTTGCTATTTTTAAACTAACTATGCGCATCTAACTTGAGTTCACTCTAAGATTTTATTATTTTAAATAAAAGTGAAAATATAATAATCAAGCCTATAACAATTTTTCTTTCTTTCTTTCTTTCTTTCTTTCTTTTCACCGGTAAAATAAATATATCTTTCATTTAAATGCATAGGACGATATTACTAGATTACGTCAGTGAATCACATGACGCTGTATATGTAAATATAAAAAAACTTTGTTGTTGGTGGTGAGGTTAATGTAAAGAGTTACCTAATTCTTGACGAGCAAGTTGTAATAATACGTAATCATAATGAAGTAAGTACGTTCTCCCCCCCCCACCCCAAACATCACCACACACAAAAATTAATTACTCAACGCATTCTGGTCACGTGGTACTCTCGAGCTAGAGTTCACCGCTGGCTGTTTCTACCTAACGCACGGCTCGTCACGATAGCAGTCGTGACATGTTCATCATGGTAATGTATCACCCCCCCCCCTCTTCATATGATGTTTGCTTCCTTCCACCTGACTATTATCTGCTTCACAGTATAATGCTCGCCGCTCATCGGAGCGGAAACAGCGACAGGTAAATTATACGGTGCGTAACTGAAGAGACAAATATAAATATTATATCTGCTATGATTTCTACTCCTACTGGTTACATAGAATGTGTCAATATGGAGCTCATTTTTGTATGTTCCCGGTCTAGGGGAAAAGTTTATTCTATCTCTCCCACCCACCACCCACCCTCCTTGTGCTTGACGCTTTTCTAAAGTAACATACTCTCTGAGCTTTTGCACACAACCTGACAACAATATTTATTTTTAATATAGATAGATAGAGAGAGAGAGAGAGAGAGAGAGAGAGAGAGAGAGAGAGAGAGAGAGAGAGAGAAAGATGGGAGGGGTGAGTGAATAGACTGAATGAATTGTTGTATAGATAAATAGATAGATAGGTATATAGGTAGCTAGACAGATAGGTAGGTGTACAGAGATAAATAAGTAAATAAATAGCTAGTCTGACAGATATACACCAAAATATAAATATGCACAATAAATATCTCTAAATATCTATCTATCCGTCAGTACGTCCATCCGTCCGTCCATCTATCTATCTATCTATCCATCCATCCATCCATCCATCCATCCATCCATCCATCCATCCATCCATCCATCCATCCATCCATCCATCTATCTATCTATCTATCTTCTTGCGTGTGTGTGTGATTTATTGATTTTCTTTATTGGTCTTTCAAAGAATTTAACAAAGATACAAGATAGAACACACACACACACACACACACACACACACACACACACACAAGCGCACACGTGTGTGAATGTGTGTGTGTGTGCGCGCGCGCGCGCGCATATATGCGTGTAGTTTATCTGGTATCTTTGTCAAATTAATTGCCAATTAAGAAAATCAATAAATGGATAGACAGAATCTAATGAATGGATGCATGATGGGTGTGTGCGCCAGAAATGAGATGTTTCCCTTCCTCATCAGCTTTTTTTCTCTACCAGGGAAAGAATGGCAATCATTTAAAAATAGAAATTTCATTTGTAATAAAACAAAATAATTTTCAAACCTTTTCCTTAGTGAGTGCATAACTATTTTAACAAGGTCCGATGACTGGAATCATTAAGTAATGAAATGTCTTTGTACGTCCTCTTACGATTTGAATAATATTTCATATGCAACGAAAGCTGGGATTGGGTCAGATTGACTGCCATGTAATATTCACGTCAAAGGCAGCATAATTTATAAAAGCTGCGCTTGACGCCAACTAACAATGACAAGATGGGAGTGTCCAGAATAGGCTGAAAAGCTGTCTAGAAAATTTATAACGTCTTCAGGCTACAGCGGAATTAAGAAAAAAAATTCTTACCAACAACACCTTACTCCTACCAACAAATAAAAAGCAAAACGAGAATTGTAATAACTGCTGTTAAGGGTCTCTGAACGAATGATTTTAAGCCTTCCAATTGAAAACAAGACATGGAACATTTATGATGAGCTAAAAATGTATTTATGTAACCATATCTAATAGATGACAGACACTCAGTAGAATTATTTTTTATAACATGGTGGACGTTACTTCTTCATTCAAGGATAAGATGAGAGACACTTATTATAATATGTTTACTTGTATAACCACAATATTTCCTTTACTGGAAACATAGTAGTCCAACCAAAGATAAGATGCCAGACACTCACTATATTCTGTTTACTTGTATAACCGCATATTTTCTTCACTAGAAACATACTAGTCCAACCACAAATACGATGTATTCCTTCACTAATAACATACTACTCCAAACTTTTTCAAATACGATGTATTCCTTCACTGGAAACATACCAGTCCAACTACAAATACGATGTATTCCTTCACTAGAAGCATACTAGTCCAACCACAAATGTGATGCATTCCTTCACTAGAAGCATACTAGTCCAACCACAAATACGATGTATTCCTTCACTAGTCCAACTACAAATGTGATGTATTCTTTCACTAGAAGCATATACAACTACAAATGTGATGTATTCCTTCATTAAAAACATACTAGTCCAACTACAAATGTGATGTATTTCTTTACTACAACTTACTAGTCCAACTACAAATGTGATGTATTCCTTCATTAAAAACATACTAGTCCAACTACAAATACGATGTATTCCTTCACTAGAAGCATACTAGTCCAACCACAAATGTGATGTATTCCTTCACTAGAAGCATACTAGTCCAACCACAAATACGATGTATTCCTTCACTAGAAGCATACTAGTCCAACCACAAATACGATGTATTCCTTCACTACTCCATCTACAAATGTGATGTATTCTTTCACTAGAAGCATATACAACTACAAATGTGATGTATTCCTTCATTAAAAACATACTAGCCCAACTACAAATGTGATGTATTTCTTTACTACAACTTACTAGTCCAACTACAAATGTGATGTATTCCTTCATTAAAAACATACTAGTCCAACTACAAATACGATGTATTCCTTCACTAGAAGCATACTAGTCCAACCACAACTGTGATGCATTCCTTCACTAGAAGCATACTAGTCCAACTACAAATACGATGTATTCCTTCACTAGAATCATACTAGTCCAGCCTAGATACGATGACGGAGACTATAAAAATTTTACTAGTCTAACCACAAATAATATATATTTACATTCATTAGAAGCCCTCTCAGATATATAGTCAATGAGAGTTTTTGAACAAATGACTAGCTGTGGTCCAATCACCAACAAGACGAGTTATCAAATGCCTCCATTGATTTTATAAACCAAGTACAAAGTTAAGAAAGTTTTTTTTTGTAATTTGTATACTCACTAAGTGCAGAATATCTCTTCTTGCATTAAATATTCGATTTGTTGTCAAAGTTTGGCAGGCCAATGAATTGTTATCGACTATATATATATATGCAAATAAAACTATATTTCTATTTTAAACGTCACTAACATTTGATAAAAAATTTGCTGTATCTATCCATATAGTACTTACCGAAGAAAGGAAAGAGAAAATAGTTCTTAATCGCCATTGTCACTGGACTCTTGGAGTTTATTTATAACTGGTTTTAGTCTAAGAACTTAAAAGTTTGCTTTCACTAAACGGAAGTGTCCACGTTGCTTTATCTCAGACTGTTTCCACTCTTCTTGCCCCGACGGTCCCTATCCAGATGGGCGCGACGTGTAGACTATGAAAGACAATGGCCTTTCCACTTACTTCCCTTTAACAAGACTCGCGGCTACGGGGTGATGGTTCCTGACATCCTACTGTCAGCTCAAATGTCAGACATTAATCAGCAGGAAAGTGAGTTGGAGTCTTGTGTAATATCTGTTTTAATTTGTTTGTCAGAAAGTTGTTTTAAAAGTGACAAAGAAACAATTCTACTCTTTTCATTCTGATTAACCTTCTCAGTTTTCCTTTGTTTTTAAAATTGTTTCGTTTGTTTTTATTTATACGTTTTTAAAATTAACTTTATGCTTTTTCCTTCTTTTCATGATTCCCTCCCCCACCCACCCAGTCTTTCTTTGAACAAATTTTCATGGCGTCTAGGGTGAATATATATGTCTTATTTCATTAGAAGTTGTTAGGCAGTACAGACAGACGTGATAAATGGTTCGTGCCCCCAAAATATATTTATTGCACACATTGCGGTAAACAAGGCAGTACACAGAGCCCAACTTTGTTGCTATTTACCAACAATTTCTCATCTTTAGATTTAACTTTAAAACACTGGCATTTATGGAGAAGAGGGATGGGAACAATATAACCCGAATATGTGTTATTCTTTATTCTGCAGATGAAACTAGGGGATGGGGGAACTATAGAAGCCTAAAATGATATTCCATATTTTGCAGATGATTTATTTCTTTATACGAAAAACTGCAGTTATATTTTGCATCATCAGCATGCTTCCAGTGATGCATCATTGAAGCCCTTACTCATTGCTGTCCAAAGTTGAAGTAATATAACAAAATGGCTGTGGCGTCTGGCATCCGGAGACTCTGGACTTTGGTAAGTTTGTAAAATATTGTACTTCAATTTTGTTCTATATCTTTGAAGATTATGCACTTATTAATAATGCACTAAATTAAGTCATATTCGTTTAAGCTTGTTATCAAATTGTTTTATAGCTTGTTATCACCTAATGCTGATATGTGTCTACATTTAGGGCACTAAGTGATGAACGGTCACTACAAAGAAGCAAATCAGTTTATTAGACAATAATAACATATATTATTTTACGCTGGCTCATACCTAGTGATATCATTTATCATTGACGAAACGAGTATATATTTACTAAAAATTCAGAGTGTTTATATTGAATTGTTTCCTATTCAACATGTGCTGACTGCACAGACTGTTAATCGCCCAGTCATGGAAGGAAGGAAACGAGAGAGAAAAATGGTCAGATGTCACCATGTGCCAGTCACCTCTGTACACCACTACATCACTCACTGACTGGTCACATGACTTGTCATGTGACCCCTTCCTCTCTGTGCATGCGTACGGACGAGCACGACGCTCTCACATATGCACACATATGTACACATACATACACACACATATATTCACCTTATCTTCCATTGCAGTGCTGTCTTAAATACACCGATTTAGACCTGTCACATTCCTGCATGCTCACAGTAATCACAAAACCTGACATAGTCTCATCAACAAAGAACGATGAAAGTAATAATTTCGTTATAAGCTTCTGTCGTCTTTTGACAAACTGATTTATACAATAAGGATAACTGAACGTGACCTTCACTAAGACAGCAAAGAGCTTTGTGTTGTGAAAATCTGGAATTTGTTGGTCGACCTCAATGACCCTTCCCTGAGCAAAACAGAGTAGAATGCTTAATTATTTTACCAGCTCGCTTGACTCAAAAGCTTTTTTTGTTTGGAAAATAAATATCTTTTAACTTTTGACCTAATGAATAAATTATTAGTTTTGCACTTGTTAACAGAGATTGTGAGTGTATTTATAGATGCTTTTATTTCCTCCCACCTGTTCATTTCTCAGGTACAAACAAGGAACAGTCATTTGTGCATTTGGGCCATTGATTGATTTGGAGTTTCTAATTTGCGGTTTCCACTCACCAGCTAATCCGAAGGTTGGTGCTAGTTTGTTTGCTAGCTAGGTGCTAGTTTTGGTTACTATTAATTGTTAGTTTGTTGCTAGTCTGTTTATTGGTTTGGTACTAGTTTGTTTACTAACTTGATGGTAGTTGTTTGTTTACTCGTTTGGTGCTAGTTTGTCTACTAGCTTGGATTTAGCTTGGTGCTAGTTTGTTTATTAGTTTGATGCTTGATTGGTTACTAGCTTGGTGTTAGTTTGTTTACTAGCTTAGTGCTAGTTTGTTAAAGTGTCACCCTGAAGCACGGTCCTTTTGTACAAGAGTATTTCTGTGTACGCCATGTTGGTGTGACAATTGCAGCAAATTAATTGATCTCTAGATAGAGATTAAAGCAAATATTTCAGACTATATGGATGTTTACTGCGTTATAAAATATGTATGTACTGATGGATTATGTATGAACTGATGGATTGTGTATGTACTCATGGACTGTGTATGAACTGATGGATTAACTATGAACTGATGGATTATGTATGAACTGATGTATTGTGTATGAACTTTACATGTTCTCCACTGTTCCTGCTTCGTTTAAATTTTAGCCAGCCACACCAGTCTCCAGTATCTCAGGTCATGGTAAATATAAGCCAAATTTTAATTTGTATTCTTGCAACTATTTGGCATTCTTTATGATTGTAATTGTATCTTATATTAGTGAAAGTTTAATGTATAAATGCATGAATTGTTGAACCAACAGACAAACTTTAGCAAGTGAAAAGGGCATTAGAGTAAATGTCCCATATAAATTAAATCGATGTAAGCAAGACAATTTCAAAGTGTCAATGTTCCAAGTTCCAGTTAGGAGTGAAACAGAAAACTAAATTTCTACGTCCGTCATTATCGTCAAACTCCAAATATTTCAATGTTCGCTTAATAATTTGTACTTTAATGCTCTACTACATGTTAGTGTTTTTTGTTCTTAGTCTATCTGCTTGATCTATAATTTGTGGGTGGAAGTTTATAGCAAACTTAATCAAGTCAGATTAGTTGACTCACTAACTAAAAGAATTCTCGCAAAGTGGATAGCATTGAGTGACGACTTAGATTATGGTTGATATTCAATTTAGAATACGGTAGTTCTTGTCGTAAGAAATACTGTTTCTCAGGCAGTGTTCAAGATTTATCTACTTTCTGAATTGCTCCAGCCTTACTTGCAGCTAAGACATATAAATTATTCTTTATCTGTATACATTATGCTAAAGGGATTAAAACATATTTTAAAAAAAAATTACATCAAACTTTGGAATTAATATAAGGTTTGAACCTTTCATCTTACCTCAAGATACGATAAAATTTAACAGCTCATGTCAATAGTAGTTTGTTAAAAATTATGTCTTCTATATAATGGTAGCATCCTGTCTTTTTACGGGCAGGATTGGGGAAATTTCTGGTTTTATTAGGTAAAAACGATGCAAATTTTAATATTCCTTTTAAATACTCAATCTGATATTTAGATGATTTCCAGTTTTATTTTGATTGTTTACTAAGTTATACAATGAATGTATGCTCCTTCGAGTGCATTGTTGAGTAATTGTTTCACGTGAGTGTATCTTAAATGAGTGACCTACATTAGTGAGCAATGCACGTACCAAACGAGTGACCTACATTAGTGAGCATTGCACTTACCAAGCGAGTGACCTACATTAGTGAGCAATGCACGTACCAAGCGAGTGACCTACATTAGTGAGCATTGCACTTACCAAGCGAGTGACCTAATTAGTAAGCATTGCGCTTCTCAAGGGAGTGATCTACATTAGTGAGCAATGTGTTTTTCAAATGAGCAAGAGTACACCAAGAGCCTGTGCAAGTCTTTAGCCTTGCACGCGACTGAAAAGCAGAATATAACCTCCCTTTGTTTTTTGTAGTGACTGCACAACTGTTCCATCATATATTAGTATTCCAAAGCCGTTTGTCACATCGCATATGATGTATCCGATGTTTGTGACATGAATTGTTAAAAAGCAGTGACCTATTTTGAAGCATGTTTTGCACAATACTGCAAATTTTGTATCCCGCCTTACGTCACGAGGTCGACAGCTAAATGTCAACAAAAATACGGAGCACGACTTCTTGACAACTAGTGCGAAATACAGAGGGAATGCCTGGTTTTCTACTACCGTCCATTTACCTCCTTTGTTAGGAACCGTATAAGTGACGGCCGATGCAATACAAGTTAGCCTGAATATTATATATAAATAGAAGTAATTTATCTTTGCATTACATATACAAACGAAACAAAAGCGATCTATGTTGTACTCTTTTGAAGATGAAGTGTACAAATGTCATTTATTAATTATCAATCACTGTTGATGAGGCCAAAGACTGAGAATATCTTCAGATAAAAAGTCTAACGCGGCTTCTGGGGTGAGAGAGCGAAACACACACACACCCCGTCCTGGTAGACCCACCGAAGGAGGGTGGTTGAGGGTGTGCGCAAAACTGGTGCTACCTGTTTCATCCCCTTCCGCCAGCCTTCTCGCCCTCCACCTCAGACGCTCCGCGAGGCTGTGGGGTTCCCCCAGAAGCGAAGCAAGACTGAGAATATCGTAAAGATAAAAAGTAATAGTGCGGCTTCTGGGGGGAAGACAGCGAGAGAGACCTCCCGTCCTCAACCTACCGACGGAGGACGGCTAAGGGTGTGCGCCAAACTGGTGCGACCTTTTCACCCCCTTCCGCCAGCCCTCCTGTCCTCCACCTCGTGACGCAATGTGAGGCTGTGGGGTCCCACTGGAGCACTCCAGAACAGACAACGTCATTTGACGAAGTGATCCACGCAAGCTCCAGTGATGACGTTGAAATGATAGCGTAGCCACCACCACCGTCGGAGGGTGATTGGGGGTGTGCGCTAAACTGGTGTGGCCATTTTTAACCCCTTCCGCCAGCCTTACCGCCCTCCACCTCGAACATAAATGCAAGGCTGGGGTCCCGTTGGTGCACTCTGGATCAGAGAACGTCTGATAACGAAATGATTAATGCAAGCTCCAGTGGTGACGTTAAACTGCTATACAAATACGAAAGATGATATACAACTGCTTTTTTATAAATGGAACTTCGATTTTAAAAAAATAACATAAATACTAAATAATTTTATACACATGAGAAATTAAACAATGGTAGTTTTAAAAAGTATATTTTTATTATGCAAAAAAACAGACAGAAATGCCTATTGTCATCATTTTAAACACAATCAAGACTGCGAGAGACCAACACTTCAACGTTGTAAAAACATTATGCACAAAAACAACTATTGAAAACATGGAAAGTTTAAAAAACACACTTTAGAAATTAACGCATTTTTAAAATGCGATTGTTACTTTTCGCGATGATATGAAGAAATAGCCGTGATAGTTGTATTGATTAAAACGACCCCAGTAACTGTTGTATCTTTGCTCATTTTCTGTAAGGAATAATATAAATTCTTTTTGAGCAGTGGTGTTTAGTGTAAGGCTGAAGTGATTGTTCACAGTAAAATCATTTCTTAGAACGCAGACGAGAAATAACGTAATCATTATGTTTTCATTCAATTTTTCACTTAAAGCAGACTTCACCACCACCACCAGACACGCCAGCGAATTCACGAGATGTGTGCCATGTCATCGGCTTATTTTGATGACTATTAATATAAATATATTAATATAAAATTGCAAGCATGTGTGTACATACGTTAAAATTTTGATGACTATTAATATATAACAGCACGTATTCATACGTCAATATTTTAATGATTATTATTATATAATTGTATGCACGTGTACATTCGTCAATATTTTAATGTCAATTAATATATAATTGCATGCATTGAAACATTTGTCAATATTTCAATGACTGTTAATTCAAATACGCTATATATTTTTAACATACAATTTAAAATTTCATTGATACTTCTGTCGAATAGTATTTTTTCATTTAAATGCAAGATATACATAAAGAAAAATGAATTAATATAAACAAAATGAAAATGGAATTAACTTAAACACAGAGAAAAAGGAATTAAAGTCAAGACAAAGAAAAGAAATTAAGATCAACAAAAAGGAAGAGGAATTAAGATAACCATAAAGAAAACAAAATTAAGATAGACATAAAGAAAAGGTAATTAAGATAGCCATAAAAAAACAAAATTAAGATAGACATAAAGAAAAGGTAATTAAGATAAACATGAAGGAAAGAAATTAAAATAGATGTAAAGAAAAGAGGAATTAAGATCAACACAAAGAAAACGAAATTAAGATTGCACAGCCCTCTTTTAAACAGCAAGCAAAGCCCCAAACACACGGTTCGTCTCATTTCTTATTCAGAATGCAGTAACACCAAGTAGAAAGCGAGTCATTTTATTTGTTTTTATATTATTTTACGAAACAATATACACAAATAGTAAGCGAGTCATTTTATTTGTTTTTATATTATTTTACGAAACAATATACACAAATAGTAAGCGAGTCATTTTATTTGTTTTTATATTATTTTACGAAACAATATACACAAATAGTAGACATATTTTGCACTGAAAGTACGCGCAACATGCAGTCACAACACAAATGACATTTCGAATTATTTCCTAAATTAAAAACTTATGTACATCTTTGACACATTGGGAAGCGCAACATGCAGTCACAACACAAATGACATTTGGAATTATTTCCTAAATTAAAAGCTTATGTACATCTTTGACACATTGGGAAGCGCAACATGCAGTCACAACACAAATGACATTTCGAATTATTTCCTAAATTAAAAGCTTATGTACATCTTTGACACATTGGGAAGCGCAACATGCAGTCACAACACAAATGACATTTCGAATTATTTCCTAAATTAAAAGCTTATGTACATCTTTGACACATTGGGAAGCGTAGTGGCAACAAAGTTGTCACAAAAGATTGATTATTCATTTGGTACAAGAAATAAACACTAATCGACTTCAAACTGGTTACAGCAATAAATATATATTCAAACAACAATGCTCGTATTTCCCTAATTAATATAACGAACACACTTATGCATGACACTTAATCAAGACACACAAGTTCTGACGTTCGCACACACAAAATGATATTTAGTAGAATAAAGAAAGGGATGTAACATTTTCCATAGTAAAAGTAATATAAGGTTTAATATTAACCAGAGCTAGAAATAATAAATTTTTTAAAAGTGAGAAGATAATTATGATCTGGATCAAGTTTTACAGATTCATTATAGTAAAGATCTTTTTAAAAAATATAATTTAAATTTATTTTAATTTAAAAAATGGTGATATTTGTGTTTTAGTATATCACTGTATTTAACTATGCAATTTGCATAATATATATATATGTGTGTGTGTGTGTGTGTGTGTGTGTGTGTGTGTATGTGTATAGTACTCCTGATCACAAGGCAGGCCACAGTTGCAATCAAGATACTTCAGTGAGGATATAAATTGACCGTTTATTTAGAGGGGAGCTAACTTTCTCCAGAGCTATCTAGGGCTGAATATGTCTAGAACTCGTTAAGTGAACATTGCCAGTGGTTTTTCTTGGTATTATTTAAAAATAAAATTACGAAAATATCCACACCAGTGCAAATTAAATGCCAGATAAGATGAGCGAATGCTGTACTTTCAATGTACTTTCGTCCCGGAGTATTCAGAAATGTAATTTTAAATGGAACATATCGAGTGCAGGAAATTTTCCATACAGTTATTCCTCTTGTTAGATTTCTTGCGTTTGCAAGAACCTTATGACTACATTATCTCCCTTTGGTAGGGAAGTCAAAACGTTTAATGGAGCAGCATTTGACGAGAAATTAAACTTAAGCTAACGTTCATCCTCTTAAACTAATATTGATAAAGTCCAACAAAGTACTGCTCGAACAGATAATAAACTAAACAAAAATGTATTTATATTTTTTAAATGCCGGAAGAACATTTTACACCCACCGAAACAACAGTTAGCCGAAGTATTCTCATAAACAGCTAATGAACAGAACCACATTCCGCTAAAAGAGTTAAAAATTTGACATAAAATTTTCAAATATTAGAAAAAAAATTACAGCAGGTCACACGCAAACAGTCCGTCAAAAGCACATTTATATTTACACTCTAATGAGTATTCAGGGTACTGAACTCTTACTGCACGCTTGAACGTGATAATAAAGACAGCAGCCTTTAATAATACTGAATCGGTAAGGATTTGAAACAGAGAAGAAAACCTTCATCTCAACGCCAACGTCTGAAAAGGAATGGGTTTTAAAAAAAATACTTTATATAAAACTTTCTTTCGTAATGAATATAATTTGAAATGCTTGTATTTGAAATATTATTTCTATTATATTATTAATCTCTTGAATAGCAATACGACCTACCTCTAAAACTGAAATTGAAAGGAGATTGATTATTACATTTTATAAGTACCTGAATATAAATACCATAAATACCAAAGCCATTTTGTTTCGCTCTCGAGTTGAAATGCATTGCACTTATAAAGGTACACATTTTCATGCCCAAGTGTAACACATTTATTACTATCTAACATGTTAAGTAGCATCACATCGGCCGTTGTTAGCTCTTTAGTGTTCCTATTAAACATGTACAATTTAATGATACGGTATTTATTTTTTACTGTTCTTCTAACTATAGTTGATGTAAGCCAACAGACCGTCTATAATGATTTATCTATACTGAATATTAACATCCAAATATTAGCAATGCCTGTTGTCCGTGGTGTAATCTCGATTTTGGTGAATAATTGCTTGTAGAACACAAGATGTCAAGTGGGTGGTAACAAGAAATAGCGTTATTAACCATCCTGAGTTAAGACGTCAATTGGATTGTAACAAGAAATAGCGTTATTAACCATCTTGAGTTAAGTACAAGATATTAAATGTTCGATACGTAACTTGGCAATTGATATGTTGTACGATATTAATAACCTAACACAAGTCATATCACTCTATTGATATTGTGAAAATCTTGAAATGAAATCTATTTTGAAAGAGAGGACAGACGTTAACATGAGAGAAGTTTTCTGCGGTTTTCAAACAATTTATTAATGGCGACATTTCATATATATAAGAACACAGAAAGCGTACAAATATTTCAATTTAAGATGGCATTTTGAATACAGTATAAATGAGAGCATTTCTATACATATATATACAGAAAAAATACAAAATTAATACTGTATTGGCGCAGAATAAAAAATTTCACTGGTAGACTAAGGTTATATGATTAGTGCGTATTAATATGTGTGCGTGCGTGTGTGTGAGATATTTGTGTCTGCATGCGTATGTGTGCGTGCGTGAGCGTGTAGATGTTTGTATGTATACGGAAGAGGTGAACCAATTATGAAAACATGTGTACATATACAACAAAGACATACAAATTACTATCAGTTATTGCTTAGACTCACGCCTTGTCTGACTTATTCAAATTCTCTTACTAACTTTTCTCATTTAGGCCTATTCTTTCACTCACCGATCTGCTGTCATTTGCTGTTCACTCACAGTCCTCACGAAACAATTTTCTTACTCTTTTCTTACTTTTCCATGATAGCTCATTTTTAATAATGTCGCTCATTTATTATTTCGGTCACTCACATTTTCCTCTCATTTACTCATCCATTCGCTCTCATTCTCTTATCACTCACTCACCATTTCACTCATTCATTATCGCTCAAGCGATTTGCTCTCATTTTGTCAGAATAGTACTCTCACTCACTCAATCCATTCGTTATGTGATCTGTCACTATCTATCTTACTACTTTATCACTCACACACATTAATCATTCGTACTTTTACTCTCTCTTCGCGCACTCTCATTCTATCCATCTGTTTCTATTTCTATTCCTCCATCCCTCTCTCGCTCGCTCTATCACTGTCTAAAACACTTACAATTTACAATGAGTAAAAATAGAAATGGAAGACAGGCAATGGAACTTTAAAAAAGTAATTAAGTCAATTTACGAAAGAAAACAATCAAAACCAAGCTTTCAAATCACATGGTAAACCAATTCTTTAACATATAAATCTTTTCTGAAATACTGTTTTAGCGACACTATCATTCTTTCAAAAGAAAGAGTTAACATTCAAAAAAAGATATTTCTATACATTGACACTTTTTCCAGGTGAAAGGCAACAGTACAACAACAAATTTTACTACAATGGTAATACGCATGCACTGTCTCCCCCCCCCCCCCCCCCACACACACACACCAAAAAAATGTTTTCATTAAAAACAATAATCAACTGTCAAATTATACATTATCAAACGCAAGGTATGAAATGAACACTTGCCATAAAAGCAATGAGAAAACTAGTATAGTGAAATGAACAATTGTCTTCAGATGTATAGAAGGTTCTCCGGCAGTAACATATAGAAGGCCCTCTTGAGTAAAATAGCAAGAGTCATAAAATGTCTCAAAAAGCGTTTTCATTAAACAATAATCAGCTGTCAAATTATGCATGAGAACACTCATGTTTTCACACGAACACTTGTCAAAGGTAATGAGAAGAGTCGCATAGTGCAATGAACAATTAAGACATATACAAGGCTCTCTGGTAATGATATGCATAAGACGTACAGAAGGCTATCTGATAACGACATGTATAATCGACATAAGACGTACAGAAGGCTATCTGATAACGACATGTATAATCGACATAAGACGTACAGAAGGCTATCTGATAATGACATACTGTATAATCGACATAAGACTTACAGAAGGGTATCTGATAACATGTATAATCGACATAAGACGTACAGAAGGGTATCTGATAACATGTATAATCGACATAAGACGTACAGAAGGCTATCTGATAATGACGTACTGTATAATCAACATAACACATACATAATTTTTCTTTTAATGACGTGAACAATTGTCAAAGGCATATAAAAGAAGAAGACAGCTTTGAAAAGTCCTTAAGAAGACCCATATAATGACTTTGAAAGATAAGAGAACCTCACAATTTGAAGCTCGCGCAAAAGAAGGGAGAAAATGGGAAAAGTTATCATACACAATGCACCCATGACTCTCTCTCTCTCTCTCTCTCTCTCACACACACACACACACACACAAACAAAGTAATAAAAACAGTGAAAGAAAAAGAAGGGCTTCATAATGACGCATTCAAAAGTATCAACAAGCCCCAAAAATGACACTGAACACGGGCCAAGAAATAAAGTAAAATAAAAATCGCACTTAACATTAAATAACAAACCAAACAAGCGTATGTAACGAATGTAACCATGTTGGGTATGGAACGAAAACATTAATCTGTTTCAAAGGATATATAGTAAATTTTAAAATTGTCAACGAAATGACTAAATGATAAAGCATGTGAATAATGTACTTCGTCATCATATTTCACATTACTAATACAATATAATGAGCGGTTTGTACAAATTTCTTCTTGACTCACACACACACACACACACACACAAACACACATATACGCATTTTACTTGAATATTAAATTGCTTTGAACCGTGGTATCCCCCCCCCCAAAAAAAAAAAAAAAAAAAGATCAATGAATCCACAAAGAGATCATTTTTCTGCAATAAAAGTGTTATCAATACCAATTTCAAAATAACAGAGAAATCTTAGAAGTAAACTTTCTGTAACAAATGCTTGCTATAAGGTGATAAAACTCGCATTAAATCAAATCACGTGTGTACGCAGACACTACTCAAAGTACAGCGTACATAACAAACACACAATGCATATATATGTGCAAAAGATACGGTTCGTTACATAGATTACATAACGCACACATTTTTAACATGCCAAGCTGCCATGATTGGTACCATACACGCAAAAAGTGCTCGTGATGAAGGTCATAACATTGACCTTTCATATCGCAAGCGCACGAAGCAAACGTAACGCGCACTGCTTGACAGCAAGTGCTATACTGTTTGACGCCTTGAACGCAAGTACTATAACTATACTGTTTGACGCCTTGAACGCAAGTACTATAACTATATTGTTTGACGCCTTGAACGCAGGAACTATACTGTTTGACGCCTTGAACGCAAGTACTATACTGTTTGACGCCTTGAACGTAAGTACTATACTGTTTGACGCCTTGAACGCAAGTACTATACTGTTTGACGCCTTGAACGCAAACACTTTATTGTTTGTCGCTAGTACTACAGTGCAGTCGCCTAATCTTTTACACCTAGAAGAGGAAAACAGAAAGGCACGTATATTATCATCTGAATCTATTTAGCATTTGATGCTAACCACTTCCTGTATTGCATGAGTGTCTGTTGAACTAACATCAGGTAATGATGACGCATGATGATGCTTTTAAAAATAATCCAAAATGGTACAAAAAGAAGCCAACATCATAGTATACTTTATGTCAGTCAATATACATTTAAGCGTGTTGTGGATTGCAAAGGGAATTAAATTAAGAAGTCACCTTCTGCGGACAATTTTGATTGGACGGGAACAGGATTTGTAAACTGTAGCAAAAGGCACTTAGCTGGATTACATGTAAAAATGTGTGTTCGTATACTGTGTGTGCGTACATAATGCAAACGGGTTTCAGATACAACTACTTGTTTGTTTCGGATTTCCTCATTAAGTGCGCCCATCTGAGAAACCATCTGCCATTGATATTATCACCATTCAGGATGTTCATTGAAACAAGTGTTCAGGAACGGGTCGTGGCTGGGTCGGTATATTTTGTGCTGCAATTTACTGACTTATTATTTCGTACTGTATTATTTATAACGTCGGTCAAAATGAACAATTTCTAAAATGAAAAAGAAACATTTTTTAACTACAGAACCTCAATGGAGAAGAACGTCAGGTAAAACAATATGCAAGAATGTACACTTGATATGTTTCCACTCTAGTAAATATTTCTGTGATAAGTTGATTAAACATCAATTTTTAAAAAACAAACATAAAAACGCTTATCTAAAACCATTCAGGCTGGTGTATATTATCAGCAATTTATATATTGATCAAAGCAATAATTACCCCCTCCCTCCACGTGAGTAGTAAAGACCTGACGTGAACTGTTAGTGACACCTGACCTCGATACATCTTTATTCCTTGACACGTTTTACTAAAATCTTGCTACCAGAATATTTTAAAATATTTTTTTTTTAAACTTGCTTCCAGAATACTTTAAAAGGAAAAATCTTGCTATTAGAACACTTTGAAAAGAAAAAAAGACTTGCTACATAACAATTTAAAAAGAAAAACAAAACTTGCTAATACATCTTGTCATTTTGTGTTGTTACCAAGGTATGTCAAATCTCTACAAGAAAGACCAGCTTTTAGATCTTGACAGAAGACGTCAATATATGATTTCGTTAAGACACGTTAAATCTGTTACCGATTTAACTTATTGCAATTGAAATAATAATAATAATAATAATACTATAAAATCCGGGTAAAATACAATTGAGCAACAATAGGTGAAAGAGGTAAAGGAGAAATTTATAGTACCACCATATGTCAACAATATTGTTGACCGTACTAATGATAATAATCGCAGCAGCATGATAATAATAATAGTAATATTAATGATTAGGAAAACAACTAAATAGTAATAATTAAGAGAACAAAGTAAAAGAACATACTATAACATTTTCACCTCACCCCAAATCAAAAGAAATAAATCCACTAGGTGTACAGCTAGCCCTAAATCTATCCCCATCAATCCTGCAACACCCTACCTCACACTGCCCTATTTTGGCGCGAAATCTGCGTAAGCCGGATGTGTCCCCCAGAATTCTCAGTCTTGGCATCGAAGACGTGATTTATTTTTGACATTCAAGACACGTTAGCGAATCTCGACATTAAGACACGTGATTCGTTCTTGACATTTAAGACACGTTAGTGAATCTCGTCATTCAAGACACGTGGTTCATTCTTGACATTCAAGACACGATAGTTAGTTTTGACAATCAAGACACATGATTCATTTTTGACAGTCAAGACACAATAGTGAATCTCAATATTCAAGACTCGTGACTCATTCTTGACATGAGACTCGTTAGTGAATCTCGACAATCAAGATATGTGATTCATTCTTGACATTCAAGACATTAGTGAATCTCAACATTCAAGACACATGATTCATTCTTGACATTCATGACACATTAGTGAATCTCGACATTCAAGATAAGTTGTTAAATCTCGACTTAAAGACACGTTGTTAAATCTCGACATTCAAGGCACGTTATTAAATCGTGAGATCTAAGACATGTTATTAAATCTTGATCAAATCACATTATTAATTCATGACATCCAAGTCACTATTTGAAATCTTGATATTCAAGTCATTTTATTAAATCTTGTTATCCAAGTCACCCTATTAAATCTTTATACCAAAGTCATGTTATTAAATACTGATAATGAAGACGTGTCATTAAATGTCAAGTCACAATGTTAAATCTTGACACCAAAATACAATAAAACTTCCCAGCAACGCACATTAACTCTGTTCACAGCACACTTCAATAAATCTTGCTCCCAGTGTGGTACAGACGCACTTGTAGCATTGAACACTAAAATTAAAATGCAAAGTTAGAACGCCTATTAGAGATTTCTGTTCGGTATACATAAGTTTAGATCGATCGTTGTTGAAACATAATTCCACCCAGACTCCTCCAGTGATCCAAGGGTTTATCTGCAGTCCCGTAAGTCAGAAAACAACAATCCCAGGGGTTAAAAAGAAACTTTTCCTGAAGACGTCCACAACGTAAGCGTCCTGAATGTACTAATAATACTCAAAGTCGTGTCTGCAACAGAGATAATTCTGGACATGATATAATTTTAAAATTTACATATTACACATATATTACTGAACACGTTATTAGAGGCGAACACACACTAAGAAAAAAAAACAAAATGCAAACAAGCATTACTGTTCAAATGACTCAGTCCTGACTACAAACTTAGATTCACGGGCATTATTGTTCAAATTACTCATTACAAATTACTCAGTCCTGACAACAAACTTAGATTCACATTACTGTTCAAATTACTCATTACAAATTACTCAGTCCTGACAAACAAACTTAGATTCACGGGCATTATTGTTCAAATTACTCATTACAAATTACTCAGTCCTGACAACAAACTTAGATTCACATTACTGTTCAAATTACTCATTACAAATTACTCAGTCCTGACAAACAAACTTAGATTCACGGGCATTATTGTTCAAATTACTCATTACAAATTACTCAGTCCTGACAAACAAACTTAGATTCACATTACTGTTCAAATTACTCAGTCCTGACAAACAAACTTAGATTCACATTACTGTTCAAATTACTCATTACAAATTACTCAGTCCTGACAAACAAACTTAGATTCACGGGCATTACTGTGATATAGAATCAACAATGAAATTGCACTCAGATGTTTTACATGCTTTTAAGTTCAAGAGTGTTCGCATCCACAATAAAACTGTTGATGTTGGTGGTGGGGGGAATGACTGATGTGAATATTGTGTCCTATTTTTATGATGAAGAATAAGGGTGCTAAAGCCATTTGACAATACACAATCGTTGTTTTTATGCCACTCTGACAAAAAAACAATTTATTTGCAAATTTAATGGATGCCTACCGTAGTATTTCTGTACAATGGAAATAAAATACTCATCTCTTAATCTGGCGGTAAGATGAAAGGTAACTTGGAAATTTAGGAAAACGTTGCTTAATACATTTTTTAAAATCAACAATATTCCTTTGCTTCACCGGAATAAACAGGGCTTGCTTTTGGCTGCATGCAACTAAAGTAAATAATTCATAAGAAAGCTGGCATTTGCAAACTATGTATGAATAGCAGTTTTACTGTGCATGTCAATATAATAAACATTCCAATAAAAATAAATTAAATTGCATGTATTACAAGTAGTGCAATCCTTAAAAACGTACTTGTAACATGGTAAGAGATAGCAAAGTTGAGTTCAGTTATTATGATCTGACATTTTTAACCCTTCTAATAGATTTAATATTCAAGAAGGCATTCATACATTAACTGTTTCCTGTTCACAAGCATTTTTTTATGACAGCACTGTTGCATTCTAGGCTAGCCCCCAAGTTTCAATACAATCATTGCTCAACAAGCATTGTTCTATGACAGCACTGTTGCATTCTAGGCTAGCCCCCAAGTTTTAATACAATCATTGCTCAACAAGCATTGTTCTATGACAGCACTGTTGCATTCTAGGCTAGCCCCCAAGTTTCAATACAATCATTGCTCAACAAGCATTTTTCTATGACAGCACTGTTGCATTCTAGGCTAGCCCCCAAGTTTCAATACAATCAGCTCAACAAGCATGCTGGGGGTCATAAAAATAAGCACAAGTTCTGAGTGTAAAAAGTAGAAGAAAAGAAAAAAAAAATTGAGAATATTAAACCAGAAGGTAAAAGAACAAAAATACACATGGTCGATGAATGATTCGAAGCCAGTTTCCTTGAACTCTAACTACAGGTTAGTTAAAGGTCGTCACTGAAAGATTAAAGTTCAAAGGTGGACGTGCCCTAAAATATATAATCATTTATGTACTTGGACACTTTACAAATAAATAATACGAAAAATCTCTTAATTGAATGGGATCGCAGTAGCTCAGTACTAATGTGACAGTCGTAATTGAACAGCAACTGACAAGTTTCATTAATATGTTTTTAAATTTCTTTGTTTGTTGTGTCTGCTTGGGACAATTCCTTTTGATAGATCTCACTGAACATCTAAAGTTAACATTAGTATTTATCCAGAAACATGAAACACGTAATAGTAATATGCCATAACTACATAGCTATCAAGCTGTAGCACTGATATTAAATTAATGGATTCATGGATTACGTTCTCATTAGTGAAAAATAATAATTAAACAAGTTACTTTGAGTTTGTCTTAAACTTGAGAACAAGTATGACCATTATAATTATTAACTTTGCCAGATTAGTATGTGGAATTTGATTTGTCCTTGATGCTATGTTGAGTGCTGATTGCATTCAGCAAGAACACATCAAAAGAATGTATGCAGAAAAGTAAAGAGCTAATGAGATCTTCCATGTGGTAAACAATGAGTGAAGGAAATAAATAATTCTGCTTGATTGTGTTGATTGTTTTTTTATTTGGTTGGGATTTTGGGTTGTCCTGTAACTAGAATCTGCATGATTTTTAATTGTCTGGTTGTACATTGGGTTGTCTTGCAACTAGAATCTGCATGTTGTTGTTTTTGTTTGGCTGGTGCACTGGTTTGTCTTGTAACTAGAAACTACACCTTTCGTTTCTCGATTCTGTTTCTTAGATTTTGCTACACGTTTCGTTTCTCTTCTATCTAACTAATTTAATTTTTTTCTCTAGTTTTCTTTCTTTCTCTTCCCTTATGTCTTTCATTCTGTTGTTTGCTTCCCCTCCCCCTCTTCTTTTATTTCTTTAACCATTTTCTATTAACTGTCTGACTTATTTTTTTCGCAAATGCAAGATAAATTTCATGATTCACGAGTTTCAATACACATAAATTGATTTGTTCCTTTACCAAGATCTCTAACATACTATGTCTGAAACACAAGAAAATTACTCCACTGACTAACTGAAATTAAAAGAAAACACGAGATAAAACTCAATCAAGCAACAACAACAACAAAAAACCCACAAAAACTGCAAACTGAATCGAGACAAAAGCTTTGTATAACGTACGTGGTAGTAATACCTTGCTAAAGGGGCGTTCGTGTGCTGCCGAGGTTGCGCAAGTCTACTGTCTACATGGCAACCTTGCTGACCTCTGCAACTTCCAGCCCTTGTTCTGGTCCGACTCGGACTAGCTTGGACGTTCGTCCCTGTATCGGCAAGGTAGCCGCCGTCCGGTCGTTGCAGGGGCAAAGCTGGGTAAGAGAGATTGCCGATGGGTCTTGTCAGTGTAGGTGAAGACGTAGCCATCGGCTGTGGATTTCTATGCAAGCCGTGGAGCCCAGCTTCCTGGAGGAAAGCGCACTGAGGAACAGCTGATGTCGCGCCACCGGAACTCAACGTTCCCTGTAACTGACCGCGTGGCTGAACTACTGGCGAAGGAACAGGGGAAAGAACTGTTGGCGTAGGAACCGCTAGAGGCGCTCTTACGGGATTTGGGGAGTTAACTCTTGGCACTTCTGCTCGGCTCCCTCCCCTTTCCCTTCCTTGGCTGTCAATCCGTTGTTCTCCAATGACCCGTACTACCCCAAAATTGCACAGCGAGTATGGCGGTGGAGGTTCTTCCTCCCAGAAGCATGACGGGTAATCGTCTGCATAACGTGCTCTTCTGCTGGATGCACTCGGTCCCCGGACCGCTTCCGGGTCAACGCTAGAAGCTTCCCTTGGTTGCTGGGATCGATTGGTGTTACCATTATTGTTCATCCTTTCAGATGGCGTTCTCGGGGCATGTACGGTAATCATTCGACCAGACACAGCTTCCTGATAAGAAGGGGGTCGAGCATCAGGACCTATTTTAATATAGTACAATAGCTGTGATAATGCTTTTGGTTACAGTAAATACACGTGAAGAGATATGCATGTTCAAAAATAAAAATAAATATTGAATCTAAATAATAATACAGGAAAGAGAATGGTGAGTCTTGGGAACATAGCATCTGAATTGGAAGGCTCTCTGAATATAAACTCCATGGAAACAACAGTCTGCCCCACTACTAAAGGCAGCTCTCCTCCGAAATGCCTACGTTCTCCGTAAAACCTTGGATCTCCCAGAATCTTGGTAAGAATCCGATACCTTGGCTCACAACCGACAAAAGAGAAGTCGTAGAAAGAGGCATAATAATAATAACAAATATACATAAGTAAAATGCACACGTTTTGAAGAAACTAAATTTTTATGGCCGGCTTTTAAAAAGTTTCGGTCAAATATTTTTTTTCATCTTGAATAGCCATCTCCATGTAAACCCAAAATTTTTATCAATTAATGTTTCGAAAGAACTAAAAATATATTACACTTATTATTAGTTCAGTTTCAGCCAATCGACAATTTTATTAAGCAAGGAATCAGCCCATCGATCAATCAAATGAACTACCATTCAGTGAATCGATTGAATAAGATAATATTTTTTACCTTGAGAAGCGGCGGCGCTTCTGTGGCAGGAACGTTCACCAGAGCTGCTCTCATCTGTTCGACAAAAAGCTGGATTATCTCCCCCGCGCGACTGCCGTCCGGTAATGGTAAACACTGACGTGCCACTAATACGAAAAGAGAAAATGTGAAAATAATAAAACAATGCAGACTAGTGCAGTAAAACTGTTAGTCAGAGAGCAGTAAAATCTTCAATGCAACCTAAACAAGGGGTAACAATAGCCCTGACTGTCTATGCCTTTTGTTCTATTTAGAGTAACACCATTCCCAATAGATTAACTTATGTGGGAGATCAAAATTAAAGAGAGCTTATACTTTCAGACAGCACTATGACATGTTTGAAATAAATCTACAGTATGGTAATGTCTGTTACTAGCAGACAACTCTCTGACATGCAGGGCATAAGACCACAGTATAATCATGAAACTGTTACTAACAAGGTATCTTAGTATGTATGAATTGCATGTACGAAATAAATTCACAGTATGTTAATGAAGCTGTTACTAGGGGACATCTCTTCGATATGCACGATTAAAACCACAGTCTGAAAATGAGACTGTTACTTGCAGGCACCTCTCTGTCGTGTATGAAATAAATTCACTGTGTGATAATGTAACAGTTATTACCAGATAACGTGCATAAAATAACACCACAGTATGAACATGAGATTGTTAATAGCACACCTCTCTGACGTGTATGAAATAAATTCACAGTATAACAACGAAATGGTTAAAGCATGCATGAAATAAGATCACATTACGAAAATGAGAATGCACATTTTGACACAACCGCTGCTTAGCGACTGTCATTTTTCCATTATTACTGACAGTCGCGTCAAATTTGACAGCCATTTAATAAAAGAAAGAAAGAAGACAAATAAATGCGTCTGGCCGTCGTTCGTAATCTATTAAAAAAAATACTAAAATTACTAAAAATGACTATACTTTAATTATTTTGAACTGTTTAGGAAGTTAGTATTCTTCTCGTTTCCACATCCTTTTTCTTCTTCTTTATTGTCCTCATCTTCTTCAATTTCTTCTTTTAATATTCCTTTCGGGCTTTCTTCCCCCCCCCCCCCCTTACTTTCTTTGTCTTTGTCATCATATTATTAAAACCAGTTCGAAGTCTGAATTGCATGTTATAAATCCCATCATGCACCATACCCGTCATTGTTGCCGCGCGTGGAGTTGGAGGGCTTTCTCCGCGTGTTGATGATAACGAGGATCAGAATGATGAGGGAAATCAGAAGTAGGCCACCGAGAACCCAGACGATGATACCGACTACACTGACCCCGAAATCCTGTGACCCCGTCGGCAGCCCAGTCGGCGGTTCCAACGACGTCGCTGAAGCAGGAAATAGTTTTATTACTGTGGTTAAAAATAACTTCAGCTCGTATTTGAAAGGCACACACACACACACACACACACACAAAAGAAAAAAAGGCGAGAGAAAAGAGAAGGAAACGGAAGGGAAAAGAGTGTCAAAGCTGGAGAAGACATAAATATCAAGAGATTTATATGGAAACTGGATATTTCATAAAGCAATATATGACATCCAGCAATCAGATTTTTTTTAATTTATTATTTTTTTATTTTTTATTTTTTATTTTTTATTTTTTTTTTTTGGGGGGGGCGGGGTCGAGAGCAGTTTTAAGTCACCACTGGAGCTTGCGTTGAACATTTCGTCATAAGACGTTCTCTGATCTAGAGTGCCTCAGTGGGACCCCACAGCCGCACATTTTGGTTCGAGGTGGAGGACGGGATGGCTTGCGGAAGGGTCGCACACCCTCAACCGCCCTCCGTCGGTGGGTTGAAATTATTTTATTTTATAAGAATACATACGTAAGTTAAAACGTGCATACACTACAGATTCATTTTATTAAATGCATTGCAGATTTTTAACCATATTTATTGTCAGGACAGAATAACCAGCTTCTGATAAAATATTTTAAAAATTAATTATCTGAGTAACGAAATTATTTACATGCATATTATACTATTTAGTCCAGTATTTATTCTAAGGGGAGACAAGTTATGCACATAACTTAGGTTTACTAAGCAGCATTAGCCTCTCGTTGAACAACAAATTAGAGAGACATGTAGAGTGAGTTTGAGTGAGTAGAGAGAAAGAAGAAATTAGTGAATATATAAATAAATTGGAGAGACAGAAGACAATAAAAGGATAACTGCCAATGCCTTCCTTACCCATCAAGTCGCAGGAAGGAACGGTTGCGTTCCAAGCTCTGTTCTCCTGGCACTTAATGCTCACTAGATGGCGCCCGTGACATGACACTGTGACCTCTGTTCCAATCGCAACTGTGTCCGTGTTAACACCATAGCCTGCGCTCAAAAACTGCAGCCTTGGACACTCCCCTAAAAGAACAGATTTTACGTCCCATTAAGTTCCTCCTCATGTTCACTAGCGATAAATCAGAGCATCAACTTATAACAAAGAAAGAACTCTCAAGGAAAAAAAATTAAAATACCCATAAATTTCAAAATAACGGAACAACCGAGGACAATAATCAATGGATTTTTCTCTACGTGTGTAAATGTGTTCGGAAATGAATGTTTTATGTATCTTTGTATACTTTTACAAGTACACAAAGCAAAACAAATTTTTAGTGATAAAGTACTTTTCACACGCACGCACACCCCGGGTAGGAAAGAAATATATTACATCACAAACATCCACTCATGACTTAAATGGGCAAATGAGAAAGAGATGAAAATAGATATTAGTGAGACAAAATAAATAAATAAATAATAATAACTTCGATGCTAACTTTTTCTTTGTATGTTTCTGTTTTCTTCAACAAGTACGCTCTTCATCCAATTAGCATCCCTTTATTATTATGGGTTGGCGAAACGTCAGTTATAATCAAACAGCCATACCAGTTTCGATATGAGTCAAACATTTGTTATGTATCACACACACACACACACACACACACACACACACACACACACACACACACAAGCCAAATAAGCGCGCAATCACATTAACGGACAGAAAACAGCCCGGGTGACTTAATTAAAAGTAGAGAGACTGGTACACATCGGAAGTGACTAAGAGATGAGTCAGCATTTAACTATAGGCATAACCAGAACCCACTCCAAGCAGATTAAGTGAAATTTGCTGAAAATAAAAAAACGGCGCGTACTTAGGAGACTGAGTACGTCCCTAGTGGTTTGGAAGCAGTCACAGTGCTAGGATAGAGTGTAAACAATCATTGATCTCGTTAAAAGCATTAAGTCAAATTTAACCCGCGGGCGGTCGCTCGTACTCAAGCGAACACTCTCGACTGTATTTGTGACTGGCATCAGGATTTTATCATGATGATATGCCATCCGTTTCAAGCTGTCTTTCCTGAGTCCCCACCCCATCCAAGTCTTGGAATACGACCCCACTCCCCACCCCAATCACGCTCTCACCCTACAAGCACTCGTTTTATATCCCAAACCATTCCTACGTGACTCACAGTTCCAAGGATACCCTGCTACTCTACCGCGCCACCCATGTTTAGCGTTGGCTGCGCCATTGATCTTCCTCACGTCTGATTCGGGTGTTTTCAGCTGTCTTTTGTCCCTTTGATCGCTCTGGGAGCGTAGGGTGCTGCGCGCTTTGTCAGCTTCTTGTGTCGCATCCTTAACAAACAATGAGCGTGAGTCACAAACCTCGGCTCCGGACAAATCGTCAAGAAAACTGGGACATGCCATACTGAAATTGAAGGCCCTACGACCCACCACCCCACCCGCCACTCCCTCTTCCATTGGCACTGAAAATGCCACAAGGCGTGTTATAAGTTCAGAGACAATCGAATTCAAGCGAACGGGATAACAGCGAATGAATGTTGTAAATATACAGCGCGAAAGCCGGAAGCGCCCCCCCCCCACCTTTCCATTGACGACGAACTTACATGCACATGCAGATTATATTTAAGGAGAAGAGCAGTAAAAACAAAGGAGGTGTATACAAATACACACACGCACACACACAGAGAGATAGAGAGGGAGATAGGAGAGGGGGGGAGAGAAGAAGAGGGGAGATGTTACGTCTATCGTTCGTTGATTTCGCGGGAAGAAAGATTATAATTATCAACGAACGAGGGAAAGAGAGTTAGAAAGGGAAACAATCAGACAACCAAAGAAAGACAATTTCAAGAATGGAGACATCGAAAGAGTCAGCCAGAGAAAAGGAGGGTGGAATAGTGAGTGTGTAAGAGGCAAGGAGAAAAAAGATTCAATTTGGAATTAGGGAGAAAGCGATTAAGAGTAAACGATACAAAGAGAGATTCATTGAGAGAAATAGACATATGGAGAATAAGAGTGAGTGAGTGAGTGAGTGAGTGAGTGAGTAAGTGAGTGAGACAATGATAAAAACGTGAAAGAAAATAGTAAATTAGTTTTATGTAAATGCATTACAGGAAGAGAGATAAAATGGAGAGAGAGAGAGAGAGAGAGAGAGAGAGAAGTGGAGAGAAAAATAAAAATAAAAATAAAGTCTAAGACAAGTGACATAAATTTAAATTTCTTCGAATGAAGACATTTAAATTTCTTCGAATTCAAGTCCAAGGACTTCCTGCTGACTCATGCATATTAAGACCAGTAGGTTATATTTCAACAGAAATGACTGCAGGATTTGAAAAACACTGAAATAATCTCTAATTTAAAATGAATACATCCCAGCTTGAGTGTGCATGTCGGTGAGTGAGCAATGCCGTATAATATTTTTTTTGTGTAGATTTTCTACTGCAATTTGCAGTCCAGGTCTTTCACCTCCACCAAGAAAGTACTGCGAGGTTAGCGAAGTTCACAGTGCGTAAAGTTTACAATCATAAAAGTGTAAATGGCTTCATGTTTACAAGCGGAAAACTTACTATTAACAACGCTAACCATGGTCAAATTTTATGATCACCAAAAATTTATGATTGCATGAGAAAAAATGTACAGTCATCTTGCATGTAAACTAAAAAGAAATGATACAAACATCGCAAGGAGGAACATCTTTCAATATAGCCTTTAAACTCACCAGTGTCTTATTTTACTCGATCTTATGCATGTCTATTTGTTTTATTTACTTAATGGAGCTTTAATTATGATGTTTTGAATGAATAGGCCAAATGCTGTCAAAGTGAATGTTTGTTTAATTTTCTGAAAATAAAGCCTGAAAAATTAAAACGCGGAATCAAACAAGAAAAGAGAATAAGATGAGATCTGATAATCCCGCCCCACCCCAACTCCGAATTATCGAAGTACATAATAAGAAAAATAATCAGTCAGCGAAATTGCACTCTTAGGAGTTTACAGTAAGCAAATATTACAGTCAGCAATGTTTGCAATCCAAAGGAACCAATCAGCAATATTTACAATCCAAAGGAAATATTTGCAATCCAAAGGAACCAATCAGCAATGTTTGCAATCCAAAGGAACCAATCAGCAATATTTACAATCCAAAGGAACAAATCAGCAATATTTACAATCCAAAGGAAATGTTTGCAATCCAAAGGAACCAATCAGCAATATTTACAATCCAAAGGAACCAATCAACAATACTTGCAATGCAAAGGTACCAGTCAGCAATGTTTACAATCCAAAGGAACCAATCAAAAATGCCTATAATTTCATATAACACCCACAATCTGACGGAACGTACCCACTTTTGACTAGTAGTATCCTCTGCGTTAACAAAACTGTTTTTGACGAACTCAATTGTAGCTTTAAGCCAAAACCAGAAAACGGGCTCTTGAACGACAGGGACCCCAGACTATCTACTCACTCCACTGAAATGTTATAGAACGCCAGGGACCCCAGACTATCTACTCACTCCACTGAAATGTTATAGAACGCCAGGGACCCCAGACTATCTACTCACTCCACTGAAATGTTATAGAACGCCAGAGACCCCAGACAATCTACTCACTCCACTGAAATGTTATAGAACGCCAGGGACCCCAGACTATCTACTCACTCCACTGAAATGTTATAGAACTACAGAGACCCCAGACTATCTACTCACTCCACTGAAATGTTATAGAACTACAGATACCCCAGACTATCTACTCACTCCACTGAAATGTTATAGAACGGAAATAAAAGCGAAACTATCGATCGATTCATAGCGCGTACCACCCTCCCCCCCCCTAACACTCCAAGAATAATCTTCACGTTTGACAGTGCGGCATCTGTCCACTCCTTCACACTCGAAAGTTAATATCACTCGCTTTTGTCTGGAATCAGTAGCAATTCCAGACAGCTAGCGCTGAACCTTCGGTTACTGTTACAGAAAAGCTGTGTTGATTTGTTTCTGATTAAC
Source organism: Sinotaia quadrata (assembly GCA_028829895.1). Lineage (NCBI taxonomy): Eukaryota > Metazoa > Mollusca > Gastropoda > Architaenioglossa > Viviparidae > Sinotaia > Sinotaia quadrata. The sequence continues at coordinate 126,645,110 of CM054181.1, forward strand.
GTTGACTAACCGAATTCAGTCTCCAGCCAGTTCTTTCAAATAATTGTGCTGCAGTAAGATACTTTGTCCGGTTTCTTTCCGATTATGTTAGCAGGGTACTGTATACACACTGGCGTATCGTAGTTCTTGGATCATGATGAGGTTAAATGCTTTTATTTTTAAAGAACGCCTGAACAGCAGCATTCAAAAATGTTCCCATTCCTCATGTATAACTTGAAATATTTAAGGGAAGAAAAGGAACTCAAGGAGAGGGGTGGTGGGGTGAAAATGTATTACTTTAAGTTTAAACTATGCCCCCGTTAACCGTGATTAGCAGTTAGCGTCCATCGATTTTCGGGTCGTCTTACAGTATATCTTTAGAAACGTACGCTTCGGAATGTTTTATTTTTACTAACACGCATCTACACAGACATACATACACACACACAATCATACACACAAGAATACACACACACACACACATATTACATACACAATTATACATAGATACAAATACCCACGTATACCCACAAGCACAAAAGTTTATCCACATACATACACGCTTAAACATGTATAAACATAACAGATGTCACAACGCACTCATAACCCTTGCAAAAATATAAACCTATAAATAACTGGCGCTGTTTATTTTCCGTTGCATAACGACTAGCTGGACAGCACACTTATTGCAGTTGCCAGATCTTGACTTCCCTTAAATGCAGTCTTTTGAGACTGTGTGTGTTGGATACAGGGAGTGCTAATGCCATCTTTTGTTCTTCGGAAGTTCGTGTCGGTATTCAGCCGTGGAGCTTTGAGTAGTAATCACTGCACGAAAATCAGTGACCATGGAAAATTGCTATCCGTTGCAGTGACTTACAAAACTCATCATCTGCGACCATCCGTGACAATACATCATCATCGGTGACAACTACAGAGTGTGGAGTTAATTAATATGATCACGTGATCTCATGAAGAGGATGATGGCTAAGAAGAAAAGTAATAATTAACACCTGCATACAGACACGTATACAGAGACGTGCACACATATTCACTCGCACACACGCACGTACATGCACACACGCATACATTTATACACACATTTCTACACAAATCCACATACGTGTGTATATATAAGCACAAACAAGCACACTCTGTACGCACACATTTGTACACACATGCACAATACACATATGCATAAGCAAAAACAAGTACATTCACGCACACATTTCTATTCATACGCACATACACGTATATAAAATCACAAACAAGCACGCATATGTCATTACCACGTGCTATAAATAAACTGTGAAAGAAATGACAGAGTGAATTGGAGATTAAGTGGTCTTTGCTATAAATAAACTGTGAAAGAAATGACAGAGTGAAATATAGATTCAGTGAAGTCTTAAGAGAACAATTTATTTTCATATTTAAGCAACAACAAAAAATACCACTTGCATATGGTTAAAAGCACCTTACGATATTTAAAAAAAATATATCTGCTGATCAGATTAGGAGGCAATATTAGTAAGCATTTCAATAGAGTGTGTGTGTGTTTGTGTGTGTGTGTGTGCGTGTGTGTGTGTGTGTGTGTGTGTGTGTGCGTGCGTGTGTGTGTGTGTGTGTGTGTGTGTGTGTGTGAGAGAGAGAGAGAGAGAGAGAGAGAGAGAGGGAGAGAATTTAAAATTTAAATGAAAACGAAGAGTTTCTTATATGTAGTCCAGAATTTTTAAAAAAAATTGTGATGATCCTGAATCTTTTGTATAGGGGAGAAGTATCATATTTTATTTTGATTCTATCTATCTATCTATCTTTCTGTCTGTCTGTCTGTCTCGTTCTAATTATCTTATGGTTTTCAATAAATACTTACGCATATAAAATACGACTATTCTCTGTTGTAACGTTATGTTAAAACTTACACAACTAGCACATATTGCAGTGGTTGACAAACTCTTCTCTTTTTCTTCACTTTTTCCTTAACTCAAAGCGACTCCAAATATTAGAATATCACTCACCTTTACAACCTTGCGCACACAACACGACACACACATACACACCCACACACACATACACACCCATACACACATACACATACCACACACACACAGTTCTGCATTAGTAATTACAAGGAAAACGTTTCTTTTGAAAGTATATGAAAGAGCAACCAATCAAAATATTGGTAGACTTCAAGTACACATTTCTTAAAACATTTTTGTTGTCCTTTAGTACATGATACAACTCAAATTAAAAGAATGAGTCATCCGTGGAATTAAAATCTGAGGAGCATTTCCGATGGATGCTCTAAAAGGGACAGAAATGCGAACGGGTGGTAATTATTGCAAGCACGAAAAAAAAATATCCAAAAATACAAAAAACCAAAAAAAACCAAGGCCATTTAGGAAGACACAAGCCATTGTTCTGTTGACAGTTGTGTGGCAGGTCTGATGGCCAATCTTTAGATCGAGGCTCCCGGTAACACTGTCATACTTCGTAGCAGCGCCTTTGAAAATACAAAATGGAACACCTAAAGGCAAATGACAAATATAATTTCTCAAGGTCATACATCCAACATACTTGTACGATCGAAATTTCGTTTCAAATTGCTAACACATGAAGGACATCTCTGCGGCAAAGTAATTACTTCCGGTAAGGACTGTGGAATCGTCTGTACACGCGACGAGATCAAAAAGAACGTAGAAAATGCGATTTTTTTTCACCGAGATTTGTCGCCCTTACTTTTGCCGAATTGCATTCTCCCTCTCATGTGTTGTCGAGCGTAAGGCAGAACGTCTTTTTTTGATTAATTTCTTTCTCAGAACCATCTACCACAATTGATTCCTTCTGATGGCAAAGATTATGTTTTGCTTTTCTCGGTCACATTATTAAGATTAAAAAGAAGGGACAAAATCCGTCCTGATTTTGTGGGTTGTACTGTTCTTTCTGGGTTACAACACAACTGGTAAAAGTTTCGCGCTGGTCAGAGCCGTCAGTGGTCACAAAAGCAAGTGGTCGCAGTGAACACAATTCTGAAACAGTATATTGCAACACAGAGTAATGGGATTCCCCACTGGTCCATGTATCATAGATAGAGAGACAGATAGACAGATAGATAGATAGAGAATTTTATTGTCTAATCACTTTGAATTTGGTGTGGCAATTAGTCCAGTCATCAAAGGCAACCATTAGCTTAATGGTGAATTACCTGATTGAGAGAGAATGGATTCATAAATAGTTTGCGCATTTTTACTTATTGATATGTTATACTTGTGTTTTATGTAGAGAAGTATTATGTGAGTAGACTATTATTTCTACAAATTGTGAACTATGATGCTTATATATGGTATGCTAAACAATTGACATTGTTTCTAGTGAACCTGCTCATAAAACTATTACGCTGTATTTATTTTGCTTTATGCATGTACCGGACTAATACTGTAATCAATGTCTGCATCGGCACTCATTGGTGGATTTAGGGTGCAGGCTGGATAGATTTGATCTAAATATGAGTCACCCCAAGCAGTATACGACATGGTTTATAATCAGGAAACCAGGAAATTCAAAGAAGGGCTGCTTTTTCACTGTAAAGAAATCGTCAGAGAACAATCACTAAGTTTCCAATTTATTTCTTTTTAACTCCATTCTTTCTTACATTCAAGACTCCTTCAACAATATTTATTAGCCCAATGCATGCATGTTTCATACACTGCGCGCAATTTGAAACAAAGCAGCACCTCCTGACCCATTTGTCCAGGCGCTCCATGCAGATGATGTCTGCCCCCTGACATAACACTCACAGAGGCAAGAGAAAAGGCTATACTGAGATGGGCGGCAAACCCCACGGCAGCTAATCGTAAAAGAAAAGTTGACAATGAAAACCGGCAGTTTAATGATGACTGGACTCTACAATACTGTTTTGTTCAACATCAGACGGATGTTATTTGGCAATGTTTTCTAATATAAAGTGTCATTATGAGACGAAGCATCAAGATTTCCACAACGCTGTCGGTGACGAACGAACAGCTCGAATTGAATCTCTGAGGTGTTCGCTGAATCGCCAACAGAACATTTTCTCAAAGCAGTCAGCAGATTTTAGTGCAGCGTGTGAGGTCAGTTACGAGATTTCGTTCATGATAGTGAAATCTGACCCGACCTTTCACTGACGATGATTTTGTCAAGCAATGTAGGATTACTGCATCAGAAAATTTGTGTCCGGAAGCTGTTCGCAAGCTGCAGATGATGGCTTTGAATCGTATGACAGTTCAACGAAGAATTTCACACCTCTCAGCAAGACAGCTTGCAAACAAAGCAGCCAACTTTAACATGTCCGCTGAATACCAGCTCGAACTTATTGATCTCCAGGCATCTGATGAACTGCGTGCTACTTACCGAGAAAACAGTTTGCTTGACTTCTACAGAACAATGCCTGATACTTTTGCTAATCTAAAAGATAACGCACTTGTCTACACCAGCATATTTGTCAGCACATATTACTGCGAACAGGCTTTCTCACAGATGAAACTGAACGAAAGCAACACCTGCGGTCAGCTGACTGATGGTAATCTGGAAGCAATTTTGCATCTTTCAACAGCAAACATCAAGCCGGACATTTCGAAGCTGGCAGATGACATGCAGCACTATCCATCACACTGACTTTGTGAAAGTTGACGTATCATAACATTTTTAGAATGAGTCTTAGTATGCAACTTCTTTGTCATAATTATAGTCTTAATCGTTATTTGTGTGTTCTCAGATGTGATGTCTATCTTGTGGTGGGACGATTTTGATCTTCACTTTTTTGTGCCCCACCCCCACCCCAACGACGGTTTCGAAAAGTCAGATTGTGGTCCCCGACTCAAAAGGTTTGTGCACCAATGCTCTAGTCTAAACCCTGCTTGGGATGCTGCATCCATGGAGGAAGGAGGGAAGAGAAATGTGTAGCTTTCCCTCCCGGTTTTTTTTTTTTTGGGGGTGGTGGTGGTGGCTATACACAGTCACATTTCATTCAGAGGTCCATCTACTCACTGTATGAAAAGCACTGACAGTGATTTGGCTGTTCCCCTGAATTAATTGAAGGACAGAAAGTAAGGTTAAACATTTATCAAGGCACAGGAATTAAAACCCAGTCTAGTGTAAAATGACATTTACTATTTGTCCCAAAGGGAGCCAACTATGCTGATACAACATCACTAGAGAAACCATTTTCATTCTTAAAATGATCAGCCCACTCTTCGCAAGAAGCTAGAATTCCTACTGGAAATAAAACCTTTGTAATTTCGAGTGCTATGCATGATAATATAGATGATGACAAAATTCAGCGAGTCCTTTAGAGACATGATTACCCACCCTCCCCTCAATATAAATCGGGAGAGAGCATCTGAAATGATTTAGGTGTTCCTTACTACCCATAACTGGGAAGGAACCCAGTCGTGCAAAAGAAATTATTTTGTTAGGCCAGACTTTGTATGGTGTCCATTTCTACAGCCACAAACCAATATTAGACTTACTTGTTTCTTGTAATTAAACTCTCACTCCAGCAAAGGAACAGACTTTATATTTAACAATTTCGTCGCTGTGAAAATTGTTTTATTCACCATGCAGGGTGAAGCACTCTCTGTTTAAAATTTTTGATTTCATAACTGTATCATATATAATAAGAGAGGTGAAAGTACTAAATGAATGTACACCCCCCCCAAAAAAAAAAAATTAAAAATTAAAAATTAAAAAATTATTTATGTGATGAGGTTACTAGCTGTGCATTGTAAATAAAGCCTGATTTACCTTAGTTAATCTTTTATTTTATCTGATATTATTTTTATACATAAATCCATGCTTTGTGGTGATATATGTGGCTTGAAAAATTAATCTTTAATTAAGCAACACATGAATGCTGTTGTTTATCCTGCACCCAAACGTATGCCTGGATTGGAAAAATGTAAGTTTGCACTTGAACTTTTTATTCATTTTGCACATAAACATGTAAATATTTTGATGATTTCAAACTCATACTTTTAAACATTTGCACAATCATCACATACACTTTTGTGTCTGTGTTGTACACTTAATAAGCCTGTGCTTTTAACTTTTATTTTTCTTGTATAAACGTACTTAATTAAAATTTTGAGATATTATTAGGACTAAAATAAGACCAGATATTTTTCTTAATAAAACTGATATTGGTGATTATGATTAACCCCTAGGATAAAAAAAATATTAGTTGATGGGGAGGGTTGTGGCATATTTGCCTATTCTCATACTTGTATTAAATTAATTAACAGATTATATTATATTATAATATAATCTTATTTCAAATACAATCATAATAATTTATAATAGTAATAATTGTCGTAACTTCATTACTTTAAATTCTTATAACCAGTTTTCTAACTTTAAGTTCTGACAATTTAATTATACTTAGCATCAAACTCCTTAAATCGCTGTTCATGCAATTCTTAGTGTAGCTTGTTTACATAAAATATTAGTATTTTAGTTTTCTTTTCTTTTGCTGGTGTTAGCATTTTCTGAGAATTCTTGTGTCCAAGTATGAACTCTTCGAGAGTGAAGCCACGAAGGCCTTGACGGTGAAACAAACACATGTCTACCCGACACCAAAAAGTGTTCTGTGAACTTCACAACGAGGATGAGAAGCTAATGAGGAAGAAAAAGAGAGGAAGAGAGTAAGGGCACGTTTATACACAGTGGAGAAAGGACATGAAATCAAACCGAGAAATGTCCGTACGTGAGAACTTTCTTCCGTTCGTGAGAACTTTCTTCCGTACTTGAGAACTTTCTTCCGTACGTTAGAACTTTCTTCCTACATTTATCTGTTACTCGTCGAGTTCTACCACCAGCCCACTAATACTAACTTCAGTATTTCATACTTTCACGTGTAAAGTTTGACTGTTTAATATCGATTTTATTCAAAGGCATTCGACATATTCAGTTTCCAAGATTAAAATCATTTTCTAAGGTTTTCTTTACATGTTACAGTGTGCAACTTGTCAAATCTACTTCAAAGCGGGCGTCTGACGTGTTACAGACTACCACTTTCCAAACATATTTGTTAACGATGTCACATTCAGTCGCAATTGTTTATGTCACACAGGGCCAAACTTAAAAATAAACACCAGCCAAGCGTGAAAATCAGAACTGTAGTAAAAGAGACTAAGAGCAAAGACGATTACTGGTGAATCCCATTATGGTAATGTCCGCGTCCCTTTACGAGATTGATGCATCTTTCCTGTTATCAAACATGACGACGAGTGATTCAAACCCGGCCACGCTCTACTCAGGCGCCGGTGGCTGCAATCATGTTAATTACATTTACAGGCTGGCCGGTGTTTCTACCCGCCATGTGTATGAGTCATCAGTGGCATTGCTTTTAATTATATGGGTGGAATACAAGACGAGAGCCAAACTACTGTCGTCATGATCAGCGAGTTCGAATAATCTTACATGTTACGTCTTCATGAAATTTAAATCACATTTGGCATTTCGTTAGTCAGGAGTGGGCTCCCCTGAGGTAGGTAGGCTGAGAGCGCCTTTGTATGCGATTCTGGTAAGAATAGGATACGCTAAACTGCGGTTAAGTAATGAATTACCATCACGCTGCTTGGTCTGTTGACGAAAGTGCGCTCGCTTGTGTCACCGCCAGTTGAAGCGTTGCCCTACTAATCCCGAAGACTGACGTTTTAATGTAAGAGTGATTCCAAAGCTGAGTGTCAGTTTTGTTCTGTTTTCTCTCGCGGATCGGGTTGCCATTGGTTCTAATTGTTGCGCGATGATTTGCGGTGTTTGATGTCCTCCTGTGCCGCACTGCGCAACACTGTTTTCGCATGGAGTGTCCTTCTCTATAGTATTTCGTGTCCTCGTAATGGTCTGCAGTTTCAGCTTCAAAATAGACACTCACTCTGCTGGGATGTCACCTAAGACACACACACACCTCTTTTCGAACCATTTTATTTTACAAATAGATTATTCCCTATTTAAATGAAAACTGATGACTATTTTGTTATTACTTGGATTCACACACGGCTAGGTTGTTCTGCGCCATAAATAATATAACTGATCTTTAAGTTTACATATTCTACACTACTATAATTCAACATTTTAATTCCGAAACAGGTTCGGGAGATAGGTTAAGGATAATAGAGTGGGGGGGTTGTTTTATTTTTGGGGTTTTTTTTTTGCTTTTTACCCAAACTGAACTGGTCTGCAATCGCACCCGCAGATGACTGCAAAGGCGGGCTCTAGAGAATTGTTTAATATCTTGACCTCAGTAACAGAGTAATGAAACACCCGTCTGACATTTGGAAAATTTCGAACTATGCCCACTTGGGAATAAATTGTCGAAGTTATCAATAAACGCATCGGGCAATTTTCCACTATCAGTTGCGGGCATATTTTCCAGTAATATTAAACGTGAAGAACTGGAATTCATACATGATTGCTCATCTCCATTTCCATAGTGTCTTAATAATCGTATGGACACGGCAGTTTCAAACAAACACATAACTATTGCTATATTTTTTTGTAATTGGACTTCATTTTCAATTAACATGTTTTCTATCGGTTACTGCAGTTTGTTTATGAAAGTGGCGTTGCGACGGGCATCCACTGAAATCACCAGTATATACTTGGTTTATTTCGAGTATTGCCGAGAATGGCACAATTCGTCGGTTGGGCAACTCTTTAAAATCTCATGACGTCATCGTTAGAATGTAAAGAATTGGACAGGCGTATGGCGCACATTGTGGAGAAACAATTTCAGAGTGTTGCCACAGATACAGCGATAGGGGCTAAACTAACGAACGGCAAATCTTCGCGAAGTTCACTGTTGAAATCTCGTGTTCCGGTGTTTACTTGGTCTAATCTCGGGTCTAATGTTTACTAGTCTTAGTCTGGAGGTCTTTGGTGAGAAGGGCTGATATTGCCAGTGATCTGTCATGCAAAAGCATGCATACGCACACGTTACATGCCGTTCAGGGGAGACAACATAACCCTGGCCACGTGCAGGGCTGGGACGGAGAGGAAGCGATTTATCAACTTAGTGTCACGTGTTGCCATTCAATATGACAGAAAACACTCGCGGGACGGGACGCGGATGTCGGGCCTGTTCATAATACGCGGTTCTGCCTGGAGGCTTGTCGATTTGGAGTTACATCATTTGTCAACACTGGTGAGATGTTTAACCGAAGATTAGCTAACCCGTAGTTTTAAGTCAGGATGTATTACTTCACCAAACTAAGACAAAACTTTGCAAAGTTTTAAAGGAGATGGACATTTGCTTGTCTGGTGAAAGCCGAACTTTGTGTAGCTAAATATGCTTTAAAGTGTAAGATTAAGAGAATTACTTTTGTAGTTGAAGAGATTTCGTTGAGGGAGATGTTTTTGTAACCTGTGATATTCTCTGATAAGATAGTATGGTATGAATTCTTTTTAAACCTTAACACATTTTCTTTTCTTTTTAAAATAATGGATTTTCAACATAGCTTTTGACCACTCTGTTCAAAGCTGTCGGCTAATCCTCATAAATACTTTGCTATCAACCCTTGAACACGCCCGCAACGCCATCTTACTTTAAGCACGCATCCAGGTGCACATGCAAGTGTGTGCTTTATGCCCAAGACGATATCCCACCGCCCACATTCTGCAACGTCAACCGCTCACGTGCATTGCCAAGCCTGATCAATGGAATTTAAGGACCGTTGCGCATTCAAAGATGGTAAGATGTCGACCAGGGTTGGCCAATGTCATTAGAAACCACGGCGATCATCCTGTGACAACAAACCGCGGTCATATTAACTGTACCTGTGCGTGTCTTGGACTAAAAACTCTCACTAGTAAATTAGTACTAGTATAACTGCTCTCATATTAACTGTACGTGTCTTGGACTCAAAACTCTCATTAGTATAACTGCTCTCATATTAACTGTACCATTGCGTGTCTTGAACTCTCACAGATATAACTGCGCTCATATTAACTGTACCATTGCGTATCTTGAACTCTCACAGATATAACTGCGCTCATATTAACTGTACCATTGCGTATCTTGAACTCTCACAGATATAACTGCGCTCATATTAACTGTACCATTGCGTGTCTTGAACTCTCACAGCTATAACTGCGCTCATATTAACTGTACCATTGCGTGTCTTGAACTCTCACAGCTATAAGTGCGGTCATATTAACTGTACCATTACGTGCCTTGGACTCAAAACTCTCACTACTAACACTGTGGAAGTCTAATTGTATGAGTGTCATTTTATTATTATATAGCGCAGATCACGGGTGTTTCTGTTGTCTGCTGAAATATCATGTACGTCTTTTGGAATTTGTGGTTCTAAGTAATTTTCGGAGATGACGATTATATTTTGCCAACTGGCAGTATATCAAGTTCTTTCTTTCTTTCTTTCTTTCTTTCTTTCTTTCTTTCTTTCTTTCTTTCTTTCTGTAGGACCAGTAGATTAGTTCCCGCTAGTTAACACAGTTGCACTGAGCGACCTCTTCGCTTTCAACTCAAACGCTGACCAGCAACTGGCGCCGTTATCTGGTCACAGAGTGAAATCGCTGAAAATGTTAGCACTTTTCCGTCAGAGTGATTAATGAATTGGTTTTGCATGTAAACTTCGCCAAAGTGCCGACAACGTGGACCAAGGATCCGGTCGACTATGCTGCCTAAATATTAACTTGTTTTTTTGTACATCCAACATTTAAAGATTCTGTGTCCCTTAATTAAAAAAAAAAAAAGAAAACAAAAGTATTTAATAAATGCGACTTTTCTGGTGGAGATATATATATATGCCATTCACATATTCTACCAATCACGTTGGTGACTGAATTGGCCACATGTATGCGACACTACCGATCACATTTGTGACTAACCAGGGGCATTTTTTTTTTTTTGTATCACTACCGATCATGAGTTTGATTAAATCTGAGCTTTTTCGTCATTAACGATCTTTCCTCCATTCCACTCTTGAAATTGCTCAAATTACGAATTTTCTGTAAATCTGTGAATTCCGGCTCTTTTGCATAAGAAACTACACACCCTTATATTCTTGCGTGCAATTTATAGCGTTTATCTCCTTGACCAATTTGAGGGTGATGGGAGTAGTGGGTGGGTGGGGGTAAAGAGTAAGCGTCTGAGTGAACTTGACGTTGACTATACACAAGATTGTATGAAGTAGAGAAAAGCTCCCCTCACGAAACATCGCAGGGACACTCGACGAAAACAATACGAAATACTTTTTTTTTATTTTTTAAAATGGAAATAAAGTGGCGAGGCGCTAAACGGCGCGCGCTGGATTACACGTCATTGTCTGTTCGAGGGAGGTTCGATTTGTTCCCGGCCGTGGGACTTTAACGACCATCTGCGCACGCATGTATTTATAGGGGCAAGAGTGTACTGTCTGTCGCCATATAAACGCGAGTAGTCGAAAAATATGACTTTGAAAGAATGTTTATTTACTTGTTTATTTCGCCATTATTTAGCTCCCGATCGATTTGTGCCAAATCAAAATAGTTAAGATAGTGCATTTAATGAGGGTGATTATCACTGAGAAAATATATCAAGCTTCCAAATAAGTTTGAACGTAAATTCTGCAACGCTTGAATGACACTGACCACTACTGATAAGGATTGCAACCGAAATAGGGTGATCATGAAGGCCTGTAGGGTGTAGGTAAAAGAAAGGTGACCGTTTTGAAAAAAAAAAAAAACTTTTGATATTTAGTATCTTCTGTCTAGGGAAATATATTAATCTGTACATTTTGTGTTTATATCTTATAGGGCAAGCGTCTACTGTTTCGTCTCGTAACTTACAAGGGCATGGTGATAGACAAATAATAGATAAACATTCAGATAGATAGATAGATTTATAGATAGATAGATAGATATATAGATAGATAGACGGAAGGAAAGAGACAGGCAGGGAGAGAGAGAGATGTGTGAGAGAGATGGAACAGAGCATATGTTATATTTTTATATACTCAAAATTATTCAGAATAACTAATGGTTTGATTTGAGAGAAAAAGAGACAAGCAGACAGACATGGAAAATGAGAGTAATATAATTGGTCGTAGAGATAGATACTGAGATAAAAAATATCATAAAAGATTGAGAGATCGAGGAAAGAAATATCAAAGACTGGCATGGGGCCAGAGAAGTAATCTATGAATAAGAATAAAAGAATTCTTAATTTGTTATGATAATTAATAGAAACCTTTCTGCAGTTCATTTCTTTTCCTTTGCCGTTTCTTTGCAGCCATACTTAAAACTATTTTTTTTAAAATCTCCTTTCAGACAACTGGCAAATCAAGTTCTATAAGCTCCAGAACAAATTCAACAACCTATAGTATAGACTGTAATAATTTACGTTCTCTTGAGGTTAAAAAGACCCTAACTCAAATAGGAACCCTCTTCACTACTTATCCACCCGGCCTCACCCTACCCTTCATCTGGGTAGACTATTTAAACCTCTACACATATCACGGTTCTACCCTAGACCCGAGTCTCCGCCTTTTCGAGAGCAAGCCTGCAATTGTTTCGACACTTTAGGAGACCACGACAGTTCTGAAGGCGACGCTCATGAAGGAGGAAAGAAAAGGACCAATTAGATAATGTATTACTTCTTCCAGGCGGCAAGTGTACGGTGTCAGAGACAAAGACCTTCGGCCAAACTCTGGCATCTGGCCAGCAAATGGATGCCTGTGAGTAGTAACCATAGAAACACATCTGTGCTCGTTAGACGCATCTGGCAGGATTTGGGATGCAGGGTTGGAGATCAGAAGAATGTTCTACTTAAATTTGGAAATAATAGAGCTGACGATTTTTAGTTTCCAGTAGATATTTTACACGCGCACTTTGCCTGCGTTACTAGTCTTAAGAGATACTTAAAAGCAAAACTTGACACAATGTAGAAATTATACAAAGAATTTGTTTTATTTTAAAATATATGAACCCTGCCGAAAGTCTCTCTCACACATACACTCACACATATACAAATTTTGGGCACTTGGGGTGTTGCCGATGCTTTAGAATGAAAACAATAATAAATAATAAGAAACGAAAACAAAGTCCGACTTCCCTTATCTTTGCTCTAAGGCAACATCGTTTAGACGTCATTTTTCTTTCTTTTATCCGTTTGTCGAGTTGGCTTATCTATTGTTTTATTTATTTCGCCCGTAAATATCATGCGAGAAATACGTTTGAAGTATTTTCACACTCAGAATAATGGCAATTATTTTTCAGCTGAGAACTTTGCACTTAACAGATAAATTCGTTATATTTTCGTTTTAGGTCATTGGCAACTTTATTCTCTACTTTTTAAAACTTACCAAAGAGTGGTACGTTATACTGCCCCGGCTATAATAATAGTTTTTCGTATAAACTATCATAAACAGGGCATCAAATATACTGATGCACAAAGAATCTCGAGAGATCAGAAGCACCGAGAGATTTAGAGACATGCTGAGATGCAAATACATGGATACAAAGACATAAACTATACAATTATATAAAGATTAGCAAAGATAAATAATATAGATAAAAAGCAAACACACACGCTCACACATGCGCGCGCAAAACACACTCACACGAAGTAATTGTTCCACACAGTACAAGTATAAGATTATACCTATTATTAATTACTACAAACATTAAGTACGCCATATAAACACAGTACAAGCCAAGTATGAAATTATACTTTTTATTATTAATTACTACAAACATTAAGTATACCATCTAAATACAGGATCACCATTTCAGATAAACTTGGCATTCATGCCTTTACAAGTATACATATAGAAATTATCAATACTTGACGAGACAGCGAAATACAGTACAAGTATAAGATTATACTTATTATTAATTACTACAATCATTAAGTACACCATCTAAATACAGGATCACCACTTCAGATAAGCTTGGCATTCATGCCTTTACAAGTGTACGTATAGAAACTATCAATACTTAACGAGACAGCGAAAGAGCCACAGATGACGGTGGGGTGGGGTGGGATGAGGAGCGACAGAGAGAAAACGTGCCGGGAAAGTATGCAAGACAAAGAGAATACCGTGAAATTTAAACCCACTGGGTCACAAAATTATTTAGTTTTAAATATAACACTAGCAGTTTTCAGGGGTGGGGGTGGGGGTAGGTTGCTCAAGAGAGAATATGTTTGATCCTGGTCATTATTTCAAACTATTCAGGAGAAATCTGCAGCAGACAGCGACAGTGTAATAATCCGTGTAACTGTTGGCAAGAGATATTTTAAAAAAATTATCATTTTGCAGAGGTTTTTTTCTTCTCACACTAGACTGTGTAATGATTTGATTGTTCCGGGCAACAGGTGCCGCAGAATCAATTCTGTTCATTATTTTAATGTGAAAGTCATCTGTTCACAAGTGTGTAAGGGATTATTGCGCAGAATAAAAAGGCTGGGTAATAAAACCCACTGACTTCTGATCTGCATTGCAGGAACGTAAACCTGCCCGACGCTGTGATTTGTGGTCAAAATAAATTACACATTACCCGTACATTTGATTCGCACAATCTGCCTTTTATTCTTTCTTTCCTTAATTAATATCTTTTATAGAAAATTAAACAAACTATGATATGTGTTACGTTCCCAGTATTTATTTAAAGACCCTGCTTAGAATAATTAAAGACTTTAAATATAATTAATTCTTTCTCTCATATTCTATGCAGACTGGATGCTCAATTTATTATTTGACTAATTAAAAGTGTGTCTCGTAGTTCAGACGACAAATTTACAAACTAATAAACTGCGAACTTTTAGCTAGATTTGAAACAGTTAAATCCCTCTAATTTAATACGCATTCGTTGTCAACTTTCTGCTCATTCGCCCCCATTCAAATCTAAGAGTCTATTGGTCTATCATGCATATTAATTAACTACTAAGAGGTATTAACAAGAAAAATAAGATTTAATACAGTTTAACAAATTAACAATAATCAAAGACGACGCGAATAATCTACTGCTCTATCTCTACGCGCATGTGTTCGATTCTTGTCACAAAATTGCCAACAATTGTTCGTTTAACACTTGTACCCTGTGATTGTACTTAGCTGGATTGCTTGTATCAGCCTGGTCTCTTTATTAGGTCAGTCAGTCTAATTTCACAGTCCCGCTCTAGCGACACACGTGGTGCCTGAGGAAAGACGCTCCTTTTTCATGTAGTTAGGGAACTTGAATTTTAACGACATGGACCCTCAATGTAGAGTTCACCAGCAGAACCAAAGCAAGGCGAGGTAAGGCATGGACAATAGGAACCGATCTGGAGAACAATGGCTCTAATATACTTTCGATTGAACACTTCCTACTAAAGCATGTCCCAGATAAAATGCGCTGAGTAAGAGTTTCGACCTCGTGTCGTTTTACAATTAGATTTAGGAAAAATGCAATCGTCTCACGCATGTTTTCATTTAACAGCATGACGTATGAAACAATAAAATAGATACAACGTTAAATTAATGTTCATACAAAAGGGGTAATCCAAACTAACAAAGCGCTTCACAATTTACAATTAAAATTACACGCAATAATTGAATTACATGAGGAATTCATATCGAGTACAGGCATTCTGACTCTTAATGAATTGAACAATATAAATTAAAGTACAAAATGGAAAAGGAGTTACAATCAATTTATATTTCGTAACTTATAGGTTTTCTCTCAGCCATTTCTCTGGACCATGCTCAAGTGTTATGGAAATAACATAATACATAGCATAAATACATACTTAAACAATATAGGCAAAATACTATTAAATAAAATGATACCTCTTTGTGAGAAGTCGGAATGATATCTTGATTCTCAACGGCTTGTCGGCTTGCCCCTCGTGACCGGAGTTAGCTGAAATGGACCTAGCTAATGTGTTTCTCCCAGTGACGGAGCGGAGGCGTGTAGGCACATATATAGAAGAGCATGTTGCGTATCACGTGACTGTTTCGCGAAGCATGTGGTTGGTTTGAGAACCGGACAAAGGTCCTAAAGTTACATAACATCTTGACCTGTTCTAGAAGCACTTCGAAAAGGGAAGCTTTGAACAAAGGAGTCAAGGGTTTCAAATATTCGAATTTGAAGTAAACAAGGCTAAGTGGGTCATCAGGTCGGGCATTTTTATCAGACTTGTGACACCCCCTTGCTTTTGAGGCGTTTATCTTACCAAAGATAAAATGCCTCCTACAAATTATGTATGATAAAATGTAGAAGTCCACAATGAAGAAAAAATTTACAATTAAAAAATTTCAACATAACCAGAAATAATGTAATGCGGCAGAAGAATCAACTCTAGATTAACGGCACTCTCATACAATATTTCTCACTTCAGAAATCAAAGAAAAATGATTTAAGAAAAATCAAAATAAAAATGATTTAAGAAAAGCGTCCAGTCTAACTGAATAGACATCCATCCAATGGAATAACATGTTCTGAAAATTTCACTATCTGTCCCAATAATCAATAGTTCACACACAACCTAGTTTGATCTAACCAGATTATTCAGAATAGAAATCCAACATCAACCAATTCCACTGAATACGTATCCAACAATAGTGTGATCAAAAAAAATTGACTTCCAATGAACAACACTATCAATATGCAGGTTATGAAAAGTTCCAGATATTGATTTCCTGTATCAACCAAATATCAGAGTTTATGGATTACCAACTCAATGAACCCTCTATCAGTCTACCTGTCATATTCAGAGTTACAACACTAACACAATTCAATCAGTGTCATAGCTTGTCCCAAGTTTTTATGAAATGTCCAACATATTTACAATAACAACCATCAACTACGGTACAACAAGAAAATAATGAAAATTCAAAGAAGGTATCAAATCATTATTTCTACTGTTGCACTATCCTGCCTAGCACAATCTTCGTAGTTCTGTCCCAATCCCAATACACGTCGTCGCCTATGTGTGTCAACATGTCTATGGCATGACAACTGTATTCTTTCTTTCTTACTCTGTTCGTCAGAATGTCACTGTGAGGTGCAATATATTGCATGTCAAGTTTAGACTTTTCATTTCTCGTCCAGTAAGTACGTCCTTGAAGTGTTTTATCTCTTTCAAAACTCCCCAAAGTACTTGTCAAGTTTAAAATGTTTCTGGTAGTGTCAGTTTCTGCATGACTGGTCTCTACCCTGTCTAACAGTTTCAAACTTCTCGATACGTTTCGTATCATGTCAGTGTCAGTGTGGCCTTGACTATGCGAAGTCTGAATTTCAAATCTATCGCTCTTAGCCTTGTCACTGAGTTCACGCAAATGGAAATTTGCTCTCTTGGTGTTTCGTGCATCTGTAGTTACGTCATTGTGTACACATTGAACGTCCCTAGTTCGCATGCACTCAACGTCTTTCGTCGGAATGGCGTCAGATCTACCATGGGTCCATTTCGCATCTAGTCTAACGTCATAGGTTCGCAAATGTGCTCTGTCACGGCTACCAGTCTCTCTGAAGTACCTGAATTGCAACATTAGCTTCTCCCCTAAATCTGGAGGTTCCGTTCTCCTGATCTTATCATAGACTGAAGTGAAATACCTCATCCCACTAGTTGTTTTCTGTTTTAACCCATTCACAACTAGGTGTTCGACTGTTATGTCTGTCAATTTGTCTCTCTCCTTGACAACATAAGTCTGTGTCTCTTTTGTGACTCTAGAATTGTCTAACTCTCCACTCGAGTATTCTCTAGTCACTGTGTGGTCAGACTCACTCGCTAGCAAGTCGGATTCCTGTGGTTGTATGAACAAGGGTTCTGTCTTAAACTCCCCAAGAGTTACTGATTGTCTCCCCTGGACCATACCGTTTATTGAACTAACATAGTCGGTCTCCACTGACTCAGTTAATTCAATATGTCTTCCCATCAAATCGTCAGAATCTATGATGGAAATTCTGTCAGTCTCAGTCACCAACTGGCAGTGAGTGTTACCTGTCTCTAATACACTGAATAACATCACCATGTCTATTCTCTGTGTGTCGTAGGCTACACTCCCACTGTTTCCTCTATCACAATTCTCTGCATCTGATGTCAGTAACAGCCCTGATGTCCCACCTACTCTGGTTATCAGTCCGTCACTCCGGTTTTCATTGTCTATCGATCTAGTTCTGTCACTCATTTGTACTGTGTCTTTGATCAACCAAGGATTACACTCCGTACTAATCAGTAGTGAACCAAGGAACATATCAGTTAATGAAACCCCCTCCTCCTTACTTCCACTTGTCTCAGTTTTTGGTACGTACTCATGACATTCCTTTATCTCAACAGGTGAGTCAATAAAGGTAGTCCCTGTACCGTGGCTTCTGTCTACGTCACTAATTCCGTTAAGTGATTTATCTGCAGACGGTTCTGCCATGTCTCTGACAACTGCGTGTATACACGTCAGTACACATGCATTGTTATCGTCGACCGTCCCTGTACAGTTTTCGACCATATCTTCTTCCATGTCACGTTTGGAAAAGAACTCTGTCTCAGCTCTGACAACTGTCCTGTCATCTGAAGTAAATGAATTTATCATAGGCACATTGTCTCCGTCTGTAATGCTACCTATGCTGTCATCTGGATCAAATACTTCTGTTTCCCTGGCTGTCAATGTGTTAGCACTGCAATAATCTTGTGTTCCAAAATTACGTCATGACTCACGTCAATCATCGGAGATCGAGATCTACCGATGTCAGTCTCAGTCTTCGTAGCGAGCACATTTTCATGACTCTCTCTTAAACTAACAGTTCGGTCAGTAGACTCAGTGGATGCGTCACTGCCCTTCAACAATACACAACTGATAGAATCCGTTTCTATCTTCTCATGCATATTTGTCCTGTCAGAAAAATCAGTCACTGTGTTGCTAGAAGTTTCATCACACCTTAACGGTACACAACTGATAGAATCTGTCTCTATCTTATCATGCGCATTCAGTCCGTCAAACAAGGTGTCACACGTACACGGCGGTGTATGTGTTTGTCCAAGTTCTACACGTGTTATTAAATCCTTAACAACAGTGTCTTTTCTTGTCTCTGTTTCAAGATCAAGCTTTGGTGGTACGCCAACTGTTTCTGTAAACTGGTTAGCATGTTGAACTGTAATGGTTTTGTCAAAACATTTGTTTTCGTCTATTTTGTCTGCTGTGCTTGGTAGTGCGACTAATTTCTGTGTGTCAGTCTCCACGCTCGCGGCGTTTGACCTCGGCAAGTCAAAGTTCACGGCCTGACCTTCCTGTCGTAATTTGTCAACAGTACCGTCCCTTTCCCCAGCAAATTTAGACTCTGTTTCGATTTCTGTCCACAACCATTCTAATTCTAGACTTTCTTTCCTCTCGATAAGCCTTAGCTTCTCTTTCTTCAACTTTCTAATTTCGAACGTTAGGTCTCGCATTTCAACTTCACTTACTATTATTAGAACTTCGCTCTCTCTCATTTCCATCCAGTCCCCTTCGAATCGGAAATCTCTATCAAACAACTGCTTTACTCGCGCCTTTGTAAGGTTTACGCGTGAGTTTAATGAAGATCTAATTTCTTCCCTGTGTTTTATTTCCTTTTCATTGAGTTCTAGCAAGGCGAAATTACGTAGCCGTTCACTTTTATAGCCTAGTGATATGCCTATCTCTTGTTCGCGTTTTAGAATCTCCCTGAGCTGTAAGCTCCCTACACTGTTCTTCCGATAGTTGATCCTTAGATTTATCAAAGTCATAGTGTGATCACGTTCTATCTCTATCCGTTCTATTGCTAACGCGCCATCGAGTTTTATTCGTTCTAACACTTTCGCGTGTTCCGCCTCGAATTCGCGTTCCTTTCTTTCCTCTTCCTTTGCTTTCTCTCTCCTCTTTCTCTCTCTCTCTTCCCAGTCTAGTTCAGTTCTAACGAAGTTCATTAACTCGTCTTCTGTTCGGTATCCGAACCTTCCTCTCTCAGATTCTCAATAATCTGTTCGAGGTCCATCTTATTTATTTAGCGCGTCTGGCTACAATAAATATCTCTCGTGATTGTGTATCTAACCGTAGGCGATAAAACTCCGCTTTTATCCCACAATAACTTTTAGGCTACGACCTTACAAAAATTATTGAATTATTCAGAACACCTTCCGAAATAAATTACGCGTTAGTATGACACGTTTCACCTGCTTGGCTACAATCTGTTGTCTCCAAGGCTTTCGTAATGTCACGGCTCCAACCATACAACATTACACATTATACTTAGCACCCTAAATATAATAGTCCGAAGTCTGTTACTACCGATAACTCTCCTAGCTGGCGGTATAACCGTCGACTTCTCACAATGAAGTACTCAGTAACACAATACTAAATAAATCATTCAACTTAATCAATGCTATGCTTAACTACGCTTAAACATACTACATTAATTAAAACGTACACTACTCTGCAAAAGAATACATGCACATGTCACAACAAAAGCAAAGAAAATCAGTGATACAAAATCAAAAGAACAATTGGCAATTCTTTGTTCGTTCGTTCGTTTCTAGGTTTATGATACGCCCTATGTATAAAAATGTTACAAGTTACAATTTAATACATATCAATCCCGCGACGATCCCACACTTGTTACGTTCCCAGTATTTATTTAAAGACCCTGCTTAGAATAATTAAAGACTTTAAATATAATTAATTCTTTCTCTCATATTCTATGCAGACTGGATGCTCAATTTATTATTTGACTAATTAAAAGTGTGTCTCGTAGTTCAGACGACAAATTTACAAACTAATAAACTGCGAACTTTTAGCTAGATTTGAAACAGTTAAATCCCTCTAATTTAATACGCATTCGTTGTCAACTTTCTGCTCATTCGCCCCCATTCAAATCTAAGAGTCTATTGGTCTATCATGCATATTAATTAACTACTAAGAGGTATTAACAAGAAAAATAAGATTTAATACAGTTTAACAAATTAACAATAATCAAAGACGACGCGAATAATCTACTGCTCTATCTCTACGCGCATGTGTTCGATTCTTGTCACAAAATTGCCAACAATTGTTCGTTTAACACTTGTACCCTGTGATTGTACTTAGCTGGATTGCTTGTATCAGCCTGGTCTCTTTATTAGGTCAGTCAGTCTAATTTCACAGTCCCGCTCTAGCGACACATGTGGTGCCTGAGGAAAGACGCTCCTTTTTCATGTAGTTAGGGAACTTGAATTTTAACGACATGGACCCTCAATGTAGAGTTCACCAGCAGAACCAAAGCAAGGCGAGGTAAGGCATGGACAATAGGAACCGATCTGGAGAACAATGGCTCTAATATACTTTCGATTGAACACTTCCTACTAAAGCATGTCCCAGATAAAATGCGCTGAGTAAGAGTTTCGACCTCGTGTCGTTTTACAATTAGATTTAGGAAAAATGCAATCGTCTCACGCATGTTTTCATTTAACAGCATGACGTATGAAACAATAAAATAGATACAACGTTAAATTAATGTTCATACAAAAGGGGTAATCCAAACTAACAAAGCGCTTCACAATTTACAATTAAAATTACACGCAATAATTGAATTACATGAGGAATTCATATCGAGTACAGGCATTCTGACTCTTAATGAATTGAACAATATAAATTAAAGTACAAAATGGAAAAGGAGTTACAATCAATTTATATTTCGTAACTTATAGGTTTTCTCTCAGCCATTTCTCTGGACCATGCTCAAGTGTTATGGAAATAACATAATACATAGCATAAATACATACTTAAACAATATAGGCAAAATACTATTAAATAAAATGATACCTCTTTGTGAGAAGTCGGAATGATATCTTGATTCTCAACGGCTTGTCGGCTTGCCCCTCGTGACCGGAGTTAGCTGAAATGGACCTAGCTAATGTGTTTCTCCCAGTGACGGAGCGGAGGCGTGTAGGCACATATATAGAAGAGCATGTTGCGTATCACGTGACTGTTTCGCGAAGCATGTGGTTGGTTCGAGAACCGGACAAAGGTCCTAAAGTTACATAACATCTTGACCTGTTCTAGAAGCACTTCGAAAAGGGAAGCTTTGAACAAAGGAGTCAAGGGTTTCAAATATTCGAATTTGAAGTAAACAAGGCTAAGTGGGTCATCAGGTCGGGCATTTTTATCAGACTTGTGACAATATGTCAGGGAAGAGTTTGTCGTACTTTTAATTTATTGTCTTATTCCTTAAACTGTTCAATATATTAGAAGTAATCTTTGTTTTGTTGTTCATTCTCTCTCTCTCTCTCTCTCTCTCTCTCTCTCTCTGTATGGATTATTGGGTATTTTTTTGAATATTTTTCCTTCATTCCTTCCGTCATTTCTTTCGCTGATCAATAAATACTACTATATTGTTTTTGTTTATTCTAATAAAAATGTTTGTCGTTAAAATAGACTGCCATATGTGATGGTATTAAAACAAGGCTAATTATATTCACAATGCATTTCTCCCATAAACATTTTATTAGGTGTGCTTTTTAATTTTATGTTTCTTTGTATCATAATGTGTGTGTGTGTGTGTGTGTGTGTGTGTGTGTGTGAGTGTGTGTGTGTGTGTGTGTCTTTGTGTGTGTGTGTCTTTGTGTGTGTGTGTGTGTGTGAGTGTGTGTGTGTGTCTTTGTGTGTGTGTGTGTGAGTGTGTGTGTGTGTGTGTGTCTTTGTGTGTGTGTGTGTGTGTGTGTGTGAGTGTGTGTGTGTGTGTCTTTGTGTGTGTGTGTGTGAGTGTGTGTGTGTGAGTGTGTGTGTGAGTGTGTGTGTGTGTGTGTGAGTGTGTGTGTGTGAGTGTGTGTGTGTGTCTTTGTGTGTGTGTGTGTGTGTGTGTGTGTGTGTGTGTGTGTGTGTGTGTGTGAACGGTAAAGGCGAGGTCACGATATCTGCAATCTGGCCGATTACTTGCATTTAAAATATATCCAAATTTGTATATTGGCTTATTTAGTAGTAGTAGCGGCAGCAGCAATCGTCGTAGTGGTGGTGGTGGTGGTGGTAGTAGTTTTGATGTTGAAGATAATATAAAATGAAAATAATGAAGGTCTACTAAAACGCTTAAACAGTTCTATATAAAAGCCTATCAATAATTGCAAAAATTAGATAAAACACTCAAGTGCAAGAATCTCATGTTATTCAGCCGCCAAATGAAACTGTAACACCCGAAACGCAAATGACATAGGTAATAATTATTATAAGTTTTCTTAATCATTTAACCTTCTGAAATTAAGTCTGTCACTTTAATTTAGAGATTTTTTTCTGAACCGTTTTTAAGTTAGGATACAAACTACCTGTTAAAGTGCTAAGAGAGGACAGTTCAGTCTAGCTATGTCTATACGACTATGTCACCTATTTTATAGGTCTTCAGTCATGCATAAGATGCCAGTTGCCTGCAGCCATTTCTCTCCTTCATTACTAGCCCTATGCACATGGAACTCACTTCTCTTAAGCAATGGAAACTTGAAAAACACTGGCCCTGAGTTGGCCAGCATTGTTTGTGAGAAATTCTTACGACTGTCAGTCCGAAAGCATATGTCTTTGAAAGAACAGGTGTTTTCACACTTGAGAAATGAAAATAATAGAAACATGTATCGGGGCCCTTACAGGGGCCAGCCAGTTAAGCAAAACAATCTTTTCTCCCAGGAATAACAAAGGAAAGTAAGGACGTGCATATATAAGGTACCCCAAATTTAAAAATAGACACTGTCAAAAAACACTTTCCAATTTTTAGGTTTGAATCAGTAAAACAGCGTATTTGGGTATGTTTGGAATGGTTAATATTTTGTATGCTTAGAAAACTATAGAACTACAATTCTTATTACTCTGAAATACTTAGCTGAATTTTGTCCATTTATTGTAGAGTTGAACTCTGATGCTCTAAGAATCATTGTTAAAGTGTTGTAAGTAGAATTGTTAAGTTAAGGATATATAATTGTATTGTCCAGTTTCAGAAAATCCTCCAAACTGTATATTTGGAATGAGAAACTTTATCTTGATGAAAATCATCTACTCATCATTTTTAGACTTCTTCATTTCAGTTCCATGAGGAAGATTCTAACTGTATTTTTCCTCTTTTCTTAGATAAATCTATTGATTATATTTTTTGCCTATTTTTATGTGGCCAAACAATGCATTGGTTTGCAGATAAGCTGTGTGTGTGAATATGTCTGAAAGAGAGAGGGCAGGTGGGGGTCCTAGTTTATTTCATATACACAATGGCTCACATCTAGTCACTTGTTTTTTCTACAGTTCTTCAGAGCTTTTGTTTATTTTTCAGACTACTGCTTCTACTTCAAATTCTACATTCAGCACTCTGCAATGCTACATTCTATGGTTCTGATCTACTTTCTACATTCATCCAGCCATCAGTTTCATCAAACTCTTCTATAAGACTTTAATCAAATCTTCATTGTTACACCACCAGTCGTGCCACATTTCAGCTCATGATGTAGCACCACCATCAGGCTGCTGACTCATCAGTGCCACCCAGAGTTTACCTCAATGCAAAATACACACTGCCGACATGCCAAGTAAGAAAACTCTGTCTTCTCAGCTAAACAGCAAACCAGGTGATTGGCTTGTAATATCTATACCTCCTTAAAGTGTCTCTTGTGATGTAACCATCCCATGTTTTGTTCTTATTCATATCTGCCACCATTAGTAATTTATAAGGAGTTAGACCAAATATTTATGTGACATTTGCACTCCTCAAGAAAAAGAGACTTTCGAGTCTGCATAATGAGCTATTCTCAGTCATAAACATATTAAGAGACTATGAACTGTCATATAATAGCAAGTCTATTCTGTACCAGATTTCAGTAGCAGGTTCTTTTGATTTAATCATTAACTTGGGTTGAATGACCACTACTTCTTAATTAGCCTGCCTTTGTGACAACTACATATCATGTACTAATTGTTTCTTATTTAACCCTCATTGTGCTGAATAATTTTTGTTATTTATTAATTACATTTCCACTTCTGTATTTAAAAAAGAAAAAATATGCTTGCTTGGGGGGGGGGGGGGGCTAAATTTTAATTGTGTTAACAAGTCAGACAGTATCATATCCACGACATAAGAGAGTGTGTGTAGGCCAGAATTTCTATACTATCAAGAAGTGTTCGAACTTGCAAAGTGGGACAGGAGTTCTGAACCAGTAACAGAGACGAGTGGAAATAAATAAATTAATTAATGATTAATGTGTCCGAGGCCTGACCGAGTTCTCTGTCTGCAAATTACGAAGACCTGTACGGGCGGAATTAAGTAGATTACGTGTTGGGTAGCTAATCTGTTAAACCGCCCACCACAGAAACAAAATTGTTTATTTATAGCGCATGGAACAAGTTTGGAATGCGCACGTGTCAACAGACATTTGCAACACACACTCACGCACACACAAATTGGACTGTACCACGCATTGAAGTGGTTTGTAAAGTATGTGGGACACACAAAAGACAGAAATATTTCACAATTAACTCCAGTGTTAAAATTTCACTTTGTACATTTTATTTATTATAATGTAATATAATAATGTAATAATTATTACTTCGTTTGGAGCTGGCTAGTGAAATTAAATCGTTGTGTTAAGGCGATAACATTACTTAGCAGATAGAGTGATTTGTAACTGTCTTCTTAATATTATCAAGAGCTGCACTTAACTTTTATGGTCTAAATTTTGCATAAATATGCTCTTTAGAAATGATTTATTTTGGGGGCAAATCAAGCATATATTTATTTAAGCAAGTTCAATATCGCCAATGTGTGTGTGTGTGTGCGCGTGAGAGAGAGAGAGAGAGAGAGAGAGAGAGAGAGAGAGAGAGAGAGAGCCAACAGAAATAATTAATTTGTAAGATTGATCTTAGTTCTTAAGTGCGTGCTTTGTTTTCTGAAAACCCTTATCAATCTATTTTATATCAAACCCTGTAACCAATTAAAAACGAACCATCGAATAAACACGAATAAAAAACATATTTGTATTTGTTAAAACGTTGAAAGAAAACAGCTATCCAGGCCGTTTTGTTTGATAGCTCAAAAGCATGCGAATCACGTGATATTTCAGAAATTCTAATTACAGAGCTCTGACTTCATGCGCACTACGTCAAAAGGGCGATAACAAAGCTTTCATGGGTGAATCCTTTCTTTTACTGTTTATGTTCCATTTCCTTGGAGTTCTTTCCATCTCTCCGAAAGTTATGTAATTATTTTCAAGAAAATTGTGATGTTCTCTGTCGCTGCGAATTTTAAAAGCACGATATATCGTAAATTGGAGCCTTGCGACAAAAAAAAAACAACAACAAACAAACAAAAAACCAACGAAAGTATTTTCAGCATATCATCTCAAATTATTCACTCTGCAGTAGTAATATTTTTTTTCACAATCACATTGTTTGTGAAATTAGATTTGTAGCAAATCAACGATTGAAGGAAGGCATGTTCCGTCAATAAATAAATAGCACAGAGAACGAGGGACTCCATATTTGAATATTTTCTCGTTAATCTGTTCGAAAGCACTCATTTCTATGCAGAAATAGAATGATTATTGCTTACAAGAAGAATAACATTTTACAACGGAAAAAGAGGAAAGTAAATAATTAATTTAAAAAATACAAATGAAGAATAAAGACCAACATTAATTTTTCCCCAGCTGTGTCCCGTAAACGAGGACGACAGCACTCATTATCACTCTCGGGTGAGTATTACGGGATGCTGTCAAAATAGACCTCTCGCATGCTTGACTGAGAAATGGCTTGCCATTGAAATGCGTGCACTAAAAAAATGGTTATAATTCGACTGCACAAACGGACTATTTGCCCGACACATTCGACGTGTTTTTGTTTTCTTTTCAAAACCCATAAAACGAAAACACGTTTCAGTCGCACCGATCATCAAATGAATTCTACGATATGAAGGCAGGCATGACGAAGATATGAACTTGGGAAAGTGAAGAGATGCATACATAGTTGCATATGCACTCATTACACAAATACGCACGCGCGCACACACACACACACACACACGGAGGAAGCAAATTACATTTACTGTCTTACATTTGTCACGGTGGAATGAGCGTAAAAAGAGCCTTTCTAACACGTGTCTGGATGAGTGTGTATGTGATCCCGCTCGCTCGCGCGCATGCGTGTGTATGTGTAATGTAGACACTTCGAATTTCTTTCACACTGAAAAATGCCTTGCCTTATTTCTCTTCCCTTCCTCCCCCCACCAGCCAACCCCTCTTCCAATCTCTTTTCCTTCAATCGTTGTTTTACCCATAACTGTTTACATATTCCCCACACACACATATTCTCACTCACACACACGCACGCACGCACGCACAGATTAGCAAAGTTTAAAGGTTTCTAGTTCAACAAGTCGATCATCACTAGCGCACTTCAAACTAAGTGACCCCGTCGGTTACTCATTTCGCGTCATCGTGACGCTCCACGGCAAAGTGCGTTGACTAAAAATGTGTATTCACGCTGCGCTAAACTTCTTACGACGACAGTGATCAACCAGATTACAAATCGAAAATGTTGACTAACTAACGTCAGGTGGGGGGGGGGGGGCAAGGCTTCCAAGTATCTTTGCGGTCTAAATGGTACTCTATTGGCTGGGTGTAAAACTCTCGAAATCTATTTAGTCTTGAAATTTAGTTAATGGCAAAAGTAATCTGGTGTCGAATAAAAGGAAGATTCTGATTCGCATGTCTTTAAAACAAATGGTTGTGGCTCTTTGAAGTTTATGATTGAAAGGAGACAAATGACCCGAGAGTATAACGAAAAGAGTCATTTCTTGCAAGCATCTACCCATAAATCGAAGAATGCAATGCCTCTTTTAACTTTTAAAGTCCCACATTTGTTAATGACCTTCAAAGCTGTCCCTCCCATCACTCCCCTAGGAGCAAGATGGTTCCAGAAATTAAAAGTGCCCACATCCCATTCCCACCCACCCACAACCATCCCCCACCCCCGGACAGCGGGCAGGTAAGTTTCCTCTGAAGGGTTCCTACCAAGGCCAACAAATGTGCCGTACGTCTCCCGGTTTAGGGTCTGCACCGTTAAAGATCCATCCTTTTGACAGGTGAAAATAGGGGTGAGGTGGCTTGGGTGGGGAGTAGTAGACTGTTCGCCGCTATCTCAGAACACCAACTGCAACCAGATAATCCACCCAAAAGTTCACTCTTCCTACACGTAGAACTGTGTCTCTACCTTTTGAAAACAAATATTTCAGTTGGCTCATGCGCCCGTCTGTAAAATCAGCAACAGTTTAGAAGTGTTCGTGAACTACAAAACGAAAGAATATAATTTATCGTCTCGTGAATAAATTAGCTATACTAGGCTGTTTTTAAAAAGTTTCGTTAACAGTTAAGAACTGCCCCATCCTACCCCATCTCAAAAAGGCAAACAATGACGCATGCATAGCTTTAGCCTAAGGTAAGTGGTGGTTTAATTCCCACTTAGAGGATTACTGTCTTGTGGGATGATAAATTAAGGAGTTTCTTCGTACTCCAAAACATGCATTTTAAACAGCCCTTCGCAGATGAACATCAGAAATAAGAGGTTGACGTCTTACCCATGGTACTATAGTAATCTCTCTATTGCCTAAGTCTTTCTTTAGAAGTTTGCGCCCGATTGCATGAAGATTATTTATTGTTTTAAAAGCTTTATAAAAGAACATATTAACTCGTTGGATTTTTTTTATGTCCCCATTGTAGCCTTGATTGGATGAAATTGCGCTGATATTTATTTGTCTGACCTGATGTCGAACACAGAAGACAAACCAGATCTCGGTGCCAGGATTGCTGCCATCTTACTCAATCTGTCTATTACATCTGTCAGAAGGGGTGGGGGAGGGGGAGGTGGTAAAATTGGTCACACAAATGAAACACAAAACTTTTCAGCTGGAATAGTTGATTGTCTGCGGTTAGTTGTGGTGGCTAAAATCTATTTATGTTTGTGTATGTATGTGTGTTATTTGTGTTTCGAGTGTGTATGTATGTGTGTTATTTGTGTTTCGAGTGTGTATGTACGTGTGTTGTTTGTGTTTCGAGTGTGTATGTATGTGTGTTATTTGTGTTTCGAGTGTGTATGTACGTGTGGTGTTTGTGTTTCGAGTGTGTATGTACGTGTGTTGTTTGTGTTTCGAGTGTGTATGTACGTGTGTTGTTTGTGTTTCGAGTGTGTATGTACGTGTGTTATTTGTGTTTCGAGTGTGTATGTACGTGTGTTGTTTGTGTTTCGAGTGTGTATGTATGTGTGTTATTTGTGTTTCGAGTGTGTAAGCTTGTTTCCGGGAGACTGTTACACTGACAATTTATTTCATCCTTATTATTAAAAAAAAACAACTATCAGTCAAACATCTATCAATCATCTCCGTCGTAAATCTGTCATCATGATCATAACTTTGCTCATTCATACTTTCGTATCACTTGCACGGTGGAAGAAGTGCAGTGTTGCTTGGATAAAGGGCTGTAGAGTGTTGCTTGGGTGTAGGGCTGTAGAGGGCTGTTTGGGTGTAGGGCTGTAGAGGGCTGTTTGGGTGTAGGGCTGTAGAGGGCTGTTTGGGTGTAGGGCTGTAGAGGGCTATTTGGGTGTAGGGCTGTAGAGGGCTGTTTGGGTGTAGGGCTGTAGAGGGCTGTTTGGGTGTAGGGCTGTAGAGGGCTATTTGGGTGTAGGGCTGTAGAGGGCTGTTTGGGTGTAGGGCTGTAGAGGGCTGTTTGGGTGTAGGGCTGTAGAGTGTGGCTTAGATATTGGGCTATAAAGTTTTTCTTGGTTGTATGGATGTGCAGGGCTGCTTGGATATAGGGCTATAGAGTGTTGCTTGGATATAGGGCTATAGAGTGTTGCTTGGATATAGGGCTATAGAGTGTTGCTTGGATATAGGGCTATAGAGTGTTGCTTGGATATAGGACTATAGAGTGTTGCTTGGATATAGGACTATAGAGTGTTTAGAAACTGGACTGCATAGTGTTGTTTATATTAAGGCTCATGTCACAGAAGTCACCTTTTGCCGATGCCGCATTGAGCCGATTATTAAAATTACCGATACCGATTAGGAGACCTATTATTTCATTATTATTTGTTTTATAACAATGACTGGTTCAGAAACATGAACTTATTACTGTAATTACAGCGGTTTTCAAAACATTGAGGCAAAGACATGTTGTCGGTCCACCCCATGAGAATGAGTGCCCATGATGCGGACTGTATTTCTGTTTCTTTTTTCAAGCGTACCCTCCCCCAACGGTCCGCAATTGTGAGAGCAGGGTTTTATTGACAAAATTACGGAAATAACAAAGGATGATCATTAGGATTGGTTGCACTTTGAAATCATCCTATGCCAGTCAGTGTGTAGTCTAGGATGCTGAAAGTGCAAACGTTGCTTTAGTGTTACATCAAAGGTCTGACGCTACTACATCCATTATTAGGAAAACGGACGTTTCTGTACACTATTATTGTTATGCGGATTTTCACAGTGCGCCAATTTACATCTTCGGCTTAAAAAAAAATAAAAAGTAAAATTATTTTTTGTGTTCCTTTATAATTCTCAAATTAATATTGTTTTTTGCAGAAATAATGGCGTAATAGAAAGATTGTTGTTGCTTGACAATAAACTTTCCTCTCGATTTCATATTTTTAAAAATTTTGTTACATTTATTAAAATGAGGCAGTCCTGCTTTATGAGAAACAAGCAGGAAAGAATAAATACATAATTGTTGGCTTGTGAGAATTCATTTCGAGCAGGAACAAACAACTGAAATGGCATTAAACACATTGGCGTCATGTTGTCATTTCAAAACGCATGACGTAAGTATCCCATATAATTTGATCAAGAAACCACAGAGAGGATATACTTGTAAGTCCTAATCACTATAAATCAAGTCACATGAATGGGCAATATTCGTAGAAGCTAGTCTTGTTGTTATTATATAAATTGTGGTAGTCTTCTTGTTACATAAATTGTGGTACTTGTTGTTATATAAACTGTGGTACTTAGTCTTCTTCTTGTTATATAAATTGTGGTACTTAGCCTTCTTGTTGTTACATAAATTGTGGTAGTCTTCTTGTTATATAAATTGTGGTATTTAGTCTTCTTGTTGTTATATAAATTGTGGTACTTAGTCTTCTTGTTGTTATATAAATTGTGGTATTTAGCCTTCTTGTTGTTATATAAATTGTGGTACTTAGTCTTCTTGTTGTTATATAAATTGTGGTAGTCTTCTTGTTGTTACATAAATTGTGGTATTTAGCCTTCTTGTTGTTATATAAATTGTGGTATTTAGCCTTCTTGTTGTTATATAAATTGTGGTACTTAGTCTTCTTGTTGTTATATAAATTGTGGTAGTCTTCTTGTTGTTACATAAATTGTGGTATTTAGTCTTCTTGTTATATAAATTGTGGTAGTCTTCTTGTTGTTATATAAATTGTGGTATTTAGCCTTCTTGTTGTTATATAAATTGTGGTTGTCTTCTTGTTACATAAATTGTGGTATTTAGTCTTCTTGTTGTTATATAAATTATGGTACTTAGTCTTCTTGTTGTTATATAAATTATGGTAGTCTTCTTGTTGTTATATAAATTGTGGTATTTAGTCTTCTTGTTGTTATATAAATTGTGGTATTTAGTCTTCTTGTTATATAAATTGTGGTATTTAGTCTTCTTGTTATATAAATTGTGGTATTTAGTCTTCTTGTTATATAAATTGTGGTATTTAGTCTTCTTGTTATATAAATTGTGGTACTTAGATCAGAAACAAGCGGAATGGAGGGACACCGCGTTTACTTTTCGTTTTGTATTTCGGTCGAAAAGGTTGCAATATCTAAAATTATGTGGAAAAGGCACCGAGGGTTATCTATCTTGTCTTCGAGTCTGATCCAGATTTTTATTATAATAATATTTAGTGCGGCAGGATTATTTTTAGTTAACCATTTTGTTTGTAGCAAACAGAAAAATGTGAAGTGAGCTAAACAAATTGTTAAAGAGTGTTTAATACTTGCTTATTAAAATACAGTACAGAGATTACATTAGATCCACAAACCGTATTTTTTTCTAGAGGAGTAAAAAAGTAGCTCTTTTCTTAAAAAAAATTTTTTTCGTTCTATTTCTGCTGAAAGATGTTAAACGCATCCCAGATGTTGACACACAATATTTGGGATTTGCACTTTAAAAAAAAAATCAACCCCCCTTCTCTCTCCTAAACAAACAAACGTCAAGACAATAATGATGATGGATTGCTAAGCGAGCGTCAGCTGGATGTGACGTCATATAAAAGTATTAATGACAATTAAACCGTTACATACGTAACAAAAGAAGTGAAACAAACGCAATAAGTCGTACGTAGGAACACAACTGTGACGTCAGCACTTGCTATCCATGGTACCGTTAGGTGAAAACGATAAGGAGAAGTGAAATGGGTGAAAATGAATAGAGAGAACTTGAAACATTGCATTAAAAATCCCCGAAGTATCAAAGTATTAACTGCAAAATATCATTTAAAATTATCATTGCTGTCTCACTTGAATTGGTAAAGATGATGTATTATGAACCTTCATAACACTAACATGTTAGTATCACTGCACTTGTGTCAGCCCAAGGAGTGTTGGACTTACATAGTTTTGTGCGTTTGTGTAAAAGACAAGATCATTGGTAAATCACAGAGTTCATCCATTTTTTTTCAAAAACTCTATCATTTTGAGAATTTATTAGCTATAAAGAGAGAGCTAGGTGTCCCTCACTCCAAACGGAGTGCAAACTGTGTCGTTGCTGGGATATTTCTCTCACTAATTCCATTTCTATTGTTCTCTTTATAAAATGCGCGACTTGTTGCTGGCAGCTTAGTTTTAAGTATTATTATCAATAATTAATGAATGAGCTTTGGGAGCTGTTGTACTGTGAACAAATGTGTGCATTAACTATAAAGGAGATATATAGACACGCCTACACTTTGTACCATCAGACTGCGCCATTTAATTTTGTGGTTCTCATTGATACATTGCGCCGGTCTGTATTTCATTTTTAACGAGGCCAAACAGGAAAACTGAAGTCCCTGGTAAATTCATTCATTCATTCATTCATTCTTTCTTTCTTTCATTCTTTCTTCTTTCTTCTTTCTTTCTTTCATTCTTTCTTTCTTTCTTTCTTTCTTTCTTTCTTTCTTTCTTTCTTTCTTTCTTTCTTTCTTCTTTCTTTCTTTCTTTCAGGAGTTAAGAACTTGTACATCGTCACAGTTTACGTAAAATAATTATTTTTTAAAAAATTAAAAAGAGAAGAACTGTGAAGAATTGAATTCGTATTATCAATTTATAAATTCAGAGAGAATGCGGCGTTCATTTGTCTACAGATTGTGCGTGACAGCGTTAAAAGGGTGATTGTGCGTGACAGCGTTAAAAGGGTGATGGATAAATAAAAAATCTACTCACGTTACTATTTCGGAGAAATACTACTTGGTAGTGTGTGTGCGATTTCCCTTCCCACAATTGTGCAGCACTACAACGCTTATCAGATTTTCTGTGTTATTATTAAACACGGCAAAGTAACACGATCAGTGACATCAGCTGCACACACCACTTCAGTGAGCAGACTTCACTCGCACAGATATGGTGTTTAAATAGGCAGCAGAAGCAACAACATCAACAACAAAATGCACCGGTGCTGACGTCAGCAGCGGAAACCAACACTTACTTAGTGACAGACAACTACTGCTTGTTCTTCTCACCCATGTCAGCCCAGGGGTCAGTAAAACGGAGAACTATCAGACAACTATCCCCAAATCATTTCAACTCACGTGACACTTTCTTACCCATGTGCGTGCCCAGTCAATGGCAATAGTTTTAAATAGTCGGAAACTTTCGTGTGATGTCATTGTCAAAAATAAAGAGATCACTTATTTACAGAGTGCATTATATATAAACAGTGAATGTACAGTCCACTAAGATCAGATCTTTGCGTGAAGAACAGCTCTGCATGTGAAATGAGAAAGATCTAGGCGTGAAGTTAGATCAGCTCTGTACGTGAAATTAGACACATCTATACGTGAAGTTAGATCAGCTCTGTATCCATATCATCAGGATTTCAATCGTGTGGACTTTACCCACAGCAACAAGCGCAGTCATCCCAATAAACTAAGGCTTGTACACAGAACTATATAGCCGGTGTTGACTTCTTTGTGTTGTATGATGGGAAAATATTCCCACATATATATTTTATATAAATTTTCATTTGTGGGATGAGTGCGTATTGCGTCCTGTTTACAGAGAAGGGAAGCCCTGATATGAATGAGAGGAAGACTTAGGGACTGGCGTTTGATGTCTGCGGTGTTTGAAGTCTGCGAGCGCGGCGGTCAGCGTGTGGTCAGTGTGTACGCTTAGCGGGTGGTTAGAGTTGTTAGAGGGACATAATCATCTTAGAGCTAATGAATTGAACAGGTCAGAAGCTGGTCTAAGCAGGGTAATAAAAACCACAGTGAAAATGTTATCTTCACTATTTCCTGAAAAAATCGTCTGAGGGTGACGACTGAAAGGGTAGTCCGCCCAAAACAACACTGGGTCGTATATGAGAGAAGAAAACCCTGGCTATATAGGTAAAAGCGTCTTTGTATTTGTGTGAATGGTTAAGTTTTATTAGGATGTTATATACTATGTTTTATTTTGAAAATGTTAATATTCTTCCTTTCAGAGGCCTATGCCAAACTTAGTAATTATTAATCGAGCACTGGACTGGACACTTAGGCTTTGCAATTGTTGTGTTGCAGGGTTTTTTTCTTGCTATTGTGTATTCTCGGCTGCTCGTTTATAGCTGCCTGTTGTTTGCCTGTGTGGCTGTGCCTGTGTGGCCGTTCTACTTGTCCCGGCTGAATTTGGGACGTGTCGATCTATTGACTGGAAACTTCAAGTCTACAAGACTGACGTCATTTCTGTGCTTAAGCTAAGTGCCTATTCAGACAGTGACTTCAGTCCAATGAACTGGCTTAGGATGAACTGAATTTTCTAAATCTTGTTAACTTTTTCTTTTTATTAAATTTCTTGTTATTATTTTAAAACGCGTGTTTGTTAGTTCTATCGTTATTTTCGTAGTTCAAGTGATAATGTAATGAGTACGTCTTGTCCTCTGTTCGTTAATTGTAATCATTATATATATATTACTCATAAACATTAAATCTCAGCTGAATCTGAGTTGGGGGCGGAGCCAAATTGGCGACGTACCAGTATATCAGCGTAACAGTTGC
Source organism: Sinotaia quadrata (assembly GCA_028829895.1). Taxonomy (NCBI): domain Eukaryota; kingdom Metazoa; phylum Mollusca; class Gastropoda; order Architaenioglossa; family Viviparidae; genus Sinotaia; species Sinotaia quadrata. The sequence continues at coordinate 126,680,263 of CM054181.1, forward strand.
AGATATACATATTTAACCAGTGACCCATGCTCTGCACCGGCACTTGTAGATGTCTTGTATCATAGCTAATTATACAGAGTTGGTATAAGTCATTATTACAAAGTCACCCCAGAGTATAGCGGCGACACTTTGGTTAACGTCAGGTTAAAAATGCAAAATACTGAAAAGTAAACAACAACCTAATAATAGTCCTACATATCTGTGTGAAAGAGTAGCATGCAAGGATGTATTAATGTGTGCACATGTGCGCATAGACACTGGAGATGGATGAAAGTTCATGTTATAGTAAGCGCGTATTTATGTGTTGTAGATGAGGGAGTCTGTATGTTGTGTGTGTGTGTGTGTGTGTGTGTGTGTGTGTGTGTGTGTGTTTGTGTGTGTGCATCACCAGTTGAGTCAATTTCGCTTATAGTGAACTGACAGTGTCACAAAAAGTGCACATCAGCGACCACCATCAGTGATGACATGTGAATTTGACAAGCCTGTGCGCAAAGACACTGGAGATGGATGAAAGTTCATGTTATAGTAAGCGCGTATTTGTGTGTTGTAGGTGAGGGAGAGAGGGAGTCTGTGTGTGTGTGTGTGTGTGTGTGTGTGTGTGTGCGTGTGTGTATCTGTGAATTTGACAAGTCCGTGCGTGGACATGTGTGCATGCATAAATAAGACAAAAGGAGGGCACTGCAAGCGACAGAGACCAGTCGTGGTGCCAAGTCTCGTTGCTAAAAAATGACGCACAGGTCCAGCTTTGCCACCTTTCAGTTAAGTTTAGTATCGACTTTTGATCTCACACCCAGAACAGAATTAAATTTAAATTTAAAGCCGAGAATCAGTCACACGGTTCGTGGTGATCAGACGAAGAGCCAAAGCATTAACTAAAGAGTTCACCAACATGTCACAGGGCTAAGACTTGTAAGAGGAACTATGTGAGTTCTAGTATAGTTATAAAGATATACAATTTATTTACCTGGTACATCCATGGTAGAAAGGCACCGGACTTTCCACTCGTAGATAGATAAGTTGTCAAGCATTAAACACTGACCCGCTACCATCAGTTACACGGAGCGCAGTTGACACAACTCTCGCACACTGTGTCAGCCCCATCAAAGCCGATGGAAATGTTGGAGACAAATTCCAGTCACTCTTTCATGCGCTAGACTGTGTCTGGGATGTACTTTCGATGGTAACGCCAAAATTCTCTCTCTCTCTCGCCACTGAACCTTCCTTTAAGATCCTGTGTCTGGGCAGCTGAAATCATCTCCATTTACTGTAGTCTGCTTCAGTTGCGAGCGACGCTGAGCGCGCGGTCACGAAATTCCGAGGTATTTGATTGGTTAAGAGGTGACGGGCGTTCTTTATTTAGAAAAAAGATTGTGCGCTCAAGCGAAACGTTTAGTTTTGTAAGGAAATCGCTTTTCGATTTTATTTCTTGTGCGCATTTACGTGTGTATATATGATGTGCCATTCGTAGTGATAGTTTTTATTATCAAGGAAGGCATAATGATGATTTCGCCGAAAACTCGTTCAATGAAATGTGGAAACAATGAGGTCAGGATCAAAACTAAAGTGTTGACAGTTATGGATTTGTCGTTGACATTACATATTACTTAAAGCACATAAAGTTCAGTGGCTAACACAAAAACGAGACTTGCCGATCTGTTCATGCACTATCTAAGTATTACCAATATTTATCTAATAAGCACACACTGTCAGTGTTATTAGCTTCTCTACGCGTTTTAGCAAATTTCTTTCCATGCTCCGTCAGTGTACGATGCTCGGTACTGTATTGTTGGTAGTGCAAAAGCCTCCTAACAATAAAAAATTACCCTTTCTAGTTTTAGCGTAGGAACAAAAAGAAATAAACGCATATATTCTGCAGGTTCAAAGAATTAGAGAGTGGATTGTAGATAAGGAACTGATGAACATACAGATACTGGACAGAAGAACTGACCTGAATAATCTCTAATTTTCTCTCTCTCTCTCTCTCTCTCTCTCTCTCTCTCTCTCTCTCACACACACACACACACACACACATACACACACACACTCACACTCACGCACAAGCACACACACTCTCATTTACACATACACTCTCACGCACACACACACTCACACACACACACATACACGTACAATTGTACGATGACCAATGTCCGTGTCTGGTGTTTAGAGAAGTCAGAAAAGATTTCACACGTAACCTAGTGCTAATTATGCAACCTGCTTTCACATGCCCGGTTGAGTCGTTATCATTTTAACAAGACACACAGGAACATTAAAAATAGAACATCTTTCGAAGAATACAGAAGACAAACAAACTGACTATTATGTGTAAAATGAACTGGTATGCTGGATTTTAAAAATACATCAAATTCAGCAAAGAAGTATGATTAAGATAGATCACATCACACTAATTAATAGCTATTTGCATAATATGAATTTTAAAGAAAATGTCTAAAATAAGCAGCAATATAAAGACTAGCTGGTCACTTTTGCATGAAATAAAACCTTAAAAGAGAGAGAGAGAGTGCCCGCTGTGCCTGGGTTGACATCATCCGTCTGAAAATCAGTCACCCACACATGTGCACGTTCTTTGTTCTAACTTTGGCAATTGTGTTTGCACAAGACTAGGTCAACGCTAACGGTAGCCCCAGGCTGGGCGGAAGAGTCTCCCACGATTAAGTCTGCGGCCTCTTTTCCTCGATGCCACTGTGGCCCCACCCACAGCATCACATGGTGCCTTTTAGAGTTATTTCCCTTTTCTCAGAGGCTCTTAGTTTCTTGTCTAGGTCTTGACTGCCAAGTGTCAACGCTTTGTTATTGATGTTGCTGCGTGTTTCTTTCACTGAATTAAAAAAAAAAAAAATTATACCTCTTGCCTTACTGTTTGCATTGCTTAGGTTGTGTTATTTTTCAACTCTTAATGGGCCTTAATTAATCTTTTGTTTGGAGAGTGGAAAGGGGATCTAAATCGTGCATGTTTGTACAGCGCCGAAGTGAGAGGCTAAAAATCGTGCATGTTTGTACAACGCGGAAGTGAGAGGCTAAAAATCGTGCATGTTTGTACAGCGCGGAAGTGAGAGGCTAAAAATCGTGCATGTTTGTACAACGCGGAAGTGAGAGGCTAAAAATCGTGCATGTTTGTACAGCGCGGAAGTGAGAGGCTAAAAATCGTGCATGTTTGTACAACGCGGAAGTGATAGGCTGGAAATCATGCATATGTGTACAGTGCGGAAGTGAGAGCTGAAAATTGTGCATGTCTGTAGAGAGTACAAGTGAGAGGCTGAAAATTGTGCATGTCTGTAGAGAGTACAAGTGAGAGGCTGAAAATTGTGCATGTCTGTAGAGAGTACAAGTGAGAGGCTGGAAATCGTGCATGTCTGTAGAGATTTCACGTGAGAGCCTGGAAAATGTGCGTGTCTGTAGAGAGTAGGTGTGAGAGGATATAAATAGCACTATAAACTAAGGATGTGAGTGGGATTATTCGTAACTATTTTCCAATGTGTGCGTGGTAAAACATTTATAAATTACTGTGAAGTTCTGGACGATTCTCCATGTGTGCTTTGTGAGCACATCAAAGATTCTGGAACAGGTGTGAATTGTGATTAGATGGGATATGTTGGACCATCACCAAATAAGAAAGACAGACTTGTTGCAAACCACGTGACTGTGAACCTATGCCAGTGCTAGCTGCCTTCTTTGAAAAGGCTATGTACACTGGCTATATTTTTTTCTGTAAAACCCCACTCTCTTTTATATGATGATTTATATACATGAACTTGATTTTATATATTTGTTCATTTGACTGCTGATGTCTATTCTAGAATAAACTGAATGATTGTCTAGAATTAATCGAATATTGTTGTGAAGTTATGTAAATGTCAATGCTCTTTTGATTATATTTGATTGTTGATTTAATAAATGTATTGTTAAATGTATTGACCTTCTTACACATATTGATAATTATATGTTGGAGAGATAGTGGGAGGATGGGGGCTCGCTAAATAAAGATTAAAAGATGGATTTTTCTTCTTCTTTTGTAAGGACGTTTTCCACCTACGGAAATATTGTTTTTGGTAAATGTTTGTCTTTAATGTTGTGGAAGAGAGAAAATGTTTACAGTACAGCATATCCAATAAGAGAGAGAGAGACAAGTGGTGTTTTCTGGAAAATTATTAATAACACAAATTAAGATACTCATCACTTGCAATTAGTAAATGACTGATTCAATAATAATAATAATCATAACTAATAAATAGGATGGCGTCATGTTACAGAGAGGAAAATAAGGACATAATAAAATGTTGGTTAATTACTTCCTCGCTTGCTGGCTGGAAAGTTGAAGAATACATAAATGAGGGGGTGGAAAGACTCCAGGCTGGGTTTAACTAAGATGACAGAGTTTGGAACAAGTGTAAAACCACTAGTTTTATAATGGCTTAAATAATGAAGTTTTAACTATTATCACTATTTAAATTATTATTATTATTAACGTTTAACATATCATTAATTGAATAATCTCCTGAGAAGGTGGATGGACGTGCCACAGTGTCTATAAACAACACAAGGCAAGAAGGGAGAACTTATATGGTATGCTGTGGTTCTTTTGTTTGCTGCTGCAAAATGCACTTTATATTTAACTTTCACGACATAGTTTATAAATAGTATCTTACACTCGCCCACACTCGTCCACACAAACATATATTATACGCTAAATGCATAGTGCTAAGAATGTATTGTACACTTGTTTGGTTATTTTATATAAACTCTAATTACTCGGTACAAGCAACTCATTTTATAACAATCTTGTGTATAATGTAGGCCACATACTGACAGTTTTAATCGTCCAAGTGTAAATATTTGTAACGTGCATAATGTAGGCCACATACTGACAGTTTTAATCGTCCTAGTGTAAATATTTGTAACATGTGCATGTGGCACTGGTTTCCGTTTCCTATTTATTTTGTGAGCATCACGTGCTGCCACGAGCAATGCTCACTGCCACCATTTTTACTGTGAAACGAGTATTGGAGAAAAACGAGTATTGGAGAAAAACGAGTATTGGAGAAAAACGAGTATTGGAGAAAAACGAGTATTGGGGAAAACGAGTATTGGAGGAAAACGAGTATTTGTTCCTAGCTGTACATTTTATACCAGCATCCATGCTTCTCTATTCACTTAAATAGCGGGTACGGCAAGATATGGTTACGGTAAGGTACAATTTATTGCAAAGTAACGTACTTCAAGAATAAAATGCATAAAGGAATGTTTATTGATGCTGATAGCAGTCACACACTTTCAGAGGATAAACTACTACTACTACTACTATTACTACTACTACTAGTACTACTGCTATTACTACTACTATTACTACTACTATTACTACTGCTATTACCACTGCTACTGCTACTACTACTACTGCTATTACTACTACTACTACTACCACTGCTACTGCTACTACTGCTACTGCTATTACTACTACTACTACTACTACTACTGCTATTACTACTACTATTACTACTATTACTACTGCTATTACTACTACTACTACTGCTATTACTACTACTATTACTACTACTACTACTACTGCTATTACTACTAGTAGTACTACTGCTATTATTACTACTACTACTAGTACTACTACTACTACTGCTATTACTACTACTATTATTACTACTACTACTAGTACTACTGCTATTACTACTACTATTATTACTACTACTACTATTACTACTACTACTAGTACTACTACTATTACTACTACTAGTACTACTGCTATTACTACTACTACTACTACTACTACTATTACTACTACTAGTACTACTGCTATTACTACTACTACTACTACTACTACTATTACTACTACTAGTACTACTACTGTTACTACTAGTACTACTGCTGTTACTACTACTACTATTACTACTACTATTACTACTACTACTATTACTACTACTATTACTAGTAATAAAACAACAATTCTGCTACTAATGATCTTCCTCCTCCTATTACTACATCTACTGATCTTGCAGGAAGCTACAGACTTGTCCCACTGTCTATGTAGTATTCTTTGGAAGTACCTCCATCCGCCGTCAGAATTTGCCTCTCCCAGAATCTTAATAGGATTCCAAGAACAAAGTTTGTAACCAACTAATCAACAGATAACAGAAGTCATGAGAAGATTCAACATTCAATAACAACAACAACAATAATAATAATGCTACTGCTGATGCTGATGATGATGATGGTGAAAATACACTCTTTCCAATAATGAACTTGTAATTCACAGAGTTGTTCAAAATTGTGACCCGCCCCAACCAAAAGTAAAATCGATGTCTAATAATACAATTATTTTAGCTTCGTAGCGTACTGTATTCTTAGCATTCTAGCTTCTGAGCGTACTGTATTCTTAGCATTCTAGCTTCTGAGCGTACTGTATTCTTAGCATTCTAGCTTCTGAGCGTACTGTGTTCTTAGCATTCTAGCTTCTGAGCGTACTGTGTTCTTAGCATTCTAGCTTCTGAGCGTACTGTGTTCTTAGCATTCTAGCTTCTGAGCGTACTGAGTTCTTAGCATTCTAGCTTCTGAGCGTACTGTGTTCTTAGCATTCTAGCTTCTGAGCGTACTGTGTTCTTAGCATTCTAGCTTCTGAGCGTACTGTGTTCTTAGCATTCTAGCTTCTGAACGTACTAAGTGAAGTGTATTTTTTTAATAGAGAACTGCCTAGACAAAATCAGGATTTTTTCATTAAGTACAATAATACAGTAAATTGAAACAAAATTCTAATTCAAGTGTCTACTTCAAGCATTTAATAGAATAAATATTTTGTAGGAATCACTCAGAATATACATTTTCAGCATACTACCTTTTATATATATATTTGTGTGTGCTACACATAATACAAAAATAATTTAGATAAAACCGAAGCAGTCCTTTAAGTATCAGCGACTAGCTGTCGACCTTTAATATTCCCCGACTTTTTTTAATGAGTCCCTAATCACCCTTTCATATCGTAGTCTTAAAGGTCATTTCTCGTGTGATTCATCTGTTCCCCAAAGACTAATCCGACCCTTGACCCTTGATCCGTCCTAGTGCACGCTCTCTGACAGTGACCACCCGATGACCTTTCCAAGCAGAATTGAGCGCAGTATATTTAAAAGCTTACACCCGCGCGCGCACACACATGCACACACACTGTCATACACTCACGCCAGTGACCAATACCGGACTTTGAGGAAATGTTCTTTCAAGAGCTATGGCTGGGTTTGAAAACTGCCCAGGGTATGAAGAAATTGATATCCTTTATGTTAGCTCTTTTAGCTGTATTTATTTCATAATTGTCTTTATTGAAACTATCTAACTGAGAGATATTCAAACAGTAATATAATATATATGCGCATGTTTATATGCATCGTTGTGCATAATTTTAATTCACAATTAATTAAAATAGAAATACCACAAACCCTGCATTTGCAATTGTCAAATCGTAACAAAACGAAAGTCCAACCACCACCAATAACAGCAGCATCAAGATCAACTTATTATATTTTTTGCAGCAATTAAGAGTTTTGCAGATGAAATTGGGTACTTTCATGGGGGCTAAAGAAAAAGACCATCCTCAAGTGTTACCATCTAATTCTGCACTGACAGTAACAGAGGTCACACCCGGGGTGTGCACAACCCAGATTGGCAACTGCCTTACGTATGCCCCACACCCTAACGGGGGGGGGGGGATAATATTTCGTAATATCGCGCCATACAATAACACTACAAACAACACATGACCTATTATTTATATAAGATTAAAATTATTGATAAAATATTTAAATAATATTTCGCATGACCAGTAAAAAAAAAATGCGCGCACGTGAGAGTCTGAGAAAAAAAATACAGAGAAATGAGGCCAGCTAATGAATGAAAGTAATTTCTAAATATAGCTTTTTACAAGCAAGTTTATTATCCCTTTCGTTTACTTGTAAAGGGAGACAAATACATTTCTTTAAACGCCATTTATGCAACCTGTAATTGGGTTGCTTCCCCTTTAGGGATTTAAAAAAAAATAGTTATCGATGATTATTGCATTGTGTAGACTGAAAATGATACAGTAGTTATTTTCACATTTGTCCGTTATGTATAGTCGTAAAGTTAACAGCAATTTCACTACGATACTGGATAATTATTTGATGAGAGATGGAATAAACAATCCCATCAAAGATCTCTTACACTAATAGTATTAGATTAAGGCGCGTGTGTACCGTATTGTGTCTAATAAAAATGGAAGTTTGATCTTAAAATTTTCCTGGGTTTATTTGTATAAAATAATAGTTAGCTTGTATGTTAACCTGATTTGACTCATTAAGAAGGAAAGATAACTGGGGACAAGAACTAATGAGTGATTTGCTGGCAGAAAGCTTTTGGAGTTAAATGGCTATATGTGTGGAGGGGCGTGCACTAGATTAAATTTTAAAAGTTACTTGTAAGTAAATACACGTAGTTTAGATAATAGCCGTAGGCTTAATATTTATTGCCAAGAGTAAGTGATTAAGTAGAGAAACTGACATTATTATTACTCGCAAATATAACAGTCAACAAAAGGGAACTTCATATGTGTGACTAAAGGAATGAATAGCCACCAAATAATAGTCATACATGTGACGTCGCTGCATTAGCAACCAAAATATGACAGTCATTCATAAGTTATCTTGCTCTATTAGGCATTCAGTAAAACAATCTCATTCATAAATTACCCCGCTGTTTTAGCCACTAAATAATAACAATCTTTCCTTTTTTTATTAGTTATTAAATAGTAAGAAATATTCATAATCATTTCGCGCTATTAAATAATAACATGAATAAATTATCTCCCCTTATTAGCCATTAAGTAATCATAATGTTTCATAAGTCATCATCTCGTTCTATTAGCCATTAACTAATAACAACCAACTCGCTCTGTTAGCCATTAAATAATAACAATCATTCATAAGTCATTTCGCTCTATTAGCCACTAAGTAATCATAATTATTCATAAGTCATCTCGCTCTATTAGCCACTAAGTAATCATAATTATTCTATAGTCATTTAGCTCTATTAGCCACTAGGTAATCATAATTATTCATAAGTCATTTCGCTCTATTAGCCACTAAGTAATCATAATCATTCATAAGTCATCTCGTTCTATTAGATATTAAGTAATAACAACCAACTCGCTCTGTTAGCCATTAAGTATCAATCATTCATAAATCATCTCGCTCTATTAGCCACTAAGTAATCATGATCATTCATAAGTCATCTCACTCTGTTAGCCAGACAGCGGAGACTGGTCACTAAAGTTAAAGCTGAATTACATAATCTCTACACCGCAATACCGGTTTGCAATTGGAGAATAGAATCATGGTCTTTCCGAGTCACATGTGAAATCTTAAATATAAGTACAAACACTTTGGGCAAATTCATGCTCACCTGTCTGGAACTTGCACGCAGACCAATATCCGGTCCACGTTCATGTTGTGGCACTGAGACTAAATGAAATTTAATTCTAAGTGATGCATCGTCAATGAAAGGGAAGTAACTGTTGATACTTTTAAGTGACTTTATGAGTTGTCTTCTTGATTCATAAGACTAGGTGTAGAGGAGTCTAGGTTAACGGTGCAAATGACCCAGTCAATAGATTTAGGTGTTCTGATGAAGTGTATAAAATGTCAAGGTCATAGACCCAATGAATATTGCAAGATAAGCGAAACGAGTACTCATTTCTCCTGTCTCTTCCAACAATTTGAATTAGTTTTGTTGATGTTTCATTAGCTTGACGCACTTACTGACCATGGAGAGATTTGTGACCCCAACTATTTTCTAACGCTTGTTTTGGGTTCCCCATCACCCCCACCCCCGTGTTTCTTCGTTTGTGAGAGTTGGCATAATCCGCTCACCTTTTATTACTTCTACAATAACGATATCAATCTAGTCTTAAAAATATTACTTTCAAAATTTTATAGCGATGATTTTTTAAAACAAGTTGCACTCTCAAAAACGCAGATCCGGGTTTTGCACACAGAGAGGTAAATTCGTACGTCCTTGAAAAAATAATTAACACTTCCCCATCCAATGGCACGAATTACTGTCAACAAAATGTATCTCTTTCTCAACTAATGTTTCCACACTCCGATTTTACATTGTTGACAAAATTTCTGTTTTAGCCCTAGATATGTTTAAAATGGGTTAGCTGTTTCGTTAACCATTTAGGGTAAGGTAACACTTAGAGAGAAAAACAAAATTAACAATTTTCGTCTATGTCCACGACAAACGTATTCAGGATCGTACATAATGGATACCGTGATATCGTTTGATTCACGGTTACAAAAATTGTTTGAAGTAGTTTTTTTCTTTATTTCCCTATTTTGTAGTTGTGTATTCAGCATGAAACAAAGCTGCATTGTTATACAGACATTCCCACTCCACCCGACCCTTGAAAAGAATGAATGCTGACTCTAGATCAATTTCCAGTTGCTGAGTTTCGTATTCCATATGACGTCAGACGTGAAGTCTTTTGAGCACCACACAGCTCGTGCTAAATTGTCATATAGGTTTGACTTTAAACATGTTACACTATGTAGCTTGTACTCAATTCTCCCATGACATTGACTTTATGTACTTTATTGAAATATTTGTATTTTTTATTGACTTTATGTACTTAATTGACTTTATGTACTTAATTGGCTTTATGTACTTAATTGACTATATGTACTTTATTGACTTTATGTACTTTATATATTCTGTAACTCACAAACTGTTGCTGTTCTTCTTCCTCTATAAAGAAAATGGTTTTCACTTTATTTCGTTTAATGAACTGATTCACAATTATTGAATATCATGGTGCCTAATAAATGACTAGAATCAATGTTTGGCGAAATATGAAGCCAGGGGAAGGAACTGCAGGGAGACATAAACATTTAACACAACAAAATGATCAACAATGCTACTGGCCTGTTCGTTAAAGACAGTTGCCATCAGTATCACATCCTCTTTCACTGATACCATTTTCTGAGAAGCAATCAATCACACCCATCGTTCTAACATCTGCCTTCCCAAAGTATTAGTTTCAGTGCCGTGTGGTTCTCTTGGGTTCAGTGTCAGATTGTAAGAGATCCCAAAAGTATTAGTTTCAGTGTAGTTCTCTTGGGTTCAGTGTCAGATTGTAAGAGATCACAAAAGTATTAGTTTCAGTGTAATTCTCTTGGGTTCAGTGTTAGATTGTGTTCAGTGTCAGATTGTAAGAGATCACAAAAGTATTAGTTTCAGTGTAGTTCTCTTGGGTTCAGTGTTAGATTGTGTTCAGTGTCAGATTGTAGAAGATCACAACACGTTTCCTGTCGTACGCAATTCACGATGCTCTCACGAGCACTAAGGACTACAACGTATTCTGCATGGTGCTCTTAGTGGATTGGTTACTCAGCACTGAAGACTTTCAAGGTCGAACCAGTCTTAAAAGGAAAGCCTAAAGGCAGAATACCTGTAGCATTTTAAAGATGGTCCAGACAACTATTTAACAATGAATGTTCACATTTTCATATAATATTTTCGTTCTGTGTTACACAATGACTGATTGAGGAAGACAACTTATTTTATTTTTTTTACAAATGCTTTTGCTCCTCCATATTTCCCACCCAGTTCAATAGTATCAATACTTGTGCACAAAATGGACACGACGAGGGTTCGAAATGAAAATCAAAATAATTTTCACACATACATACATAAACACGCGCGCGCGCGCACGCATACACATGGCATTCAACCTAATCATATCTGTGGGTTCCCTATTTTGAATTAGTCATTTGATATTTCAACGAAACCAACTTGATATTAGACTCTAAAACAACCCGTCAACCCGTTTCTTTTGATTACCCTTACTGCGAGAGTCATAACTCCGGTCTTTCTTTTCCTAGCACGGTATCGATACTCTGAGATGTCGCAGCAACAGCCTTGCTCTGTTAGTTTGTTCAGAGATAGGTAATTATTAACTAATTTCTGCGGGGGTGGGGGGGTATGTAACTTTAGTCCTATGAAGGTTTCGATTCCACTCCTAGTAGCTTTCGATTTGAACTCTGGAATTACAAACTAGGAGTCGGCTATTTGCATCTTGACTGGCAGAATGACCACATGACCAAGCAGCAATTGTTTGACAGCTGTCTGATTTGGGAATTTAACTTTAAATCACAATGGTCGTTGTTAGGTTTTTCGTTAGAAGTTAAGGAGGATGGTAGCATTTTAATTCCGTTTCTTTTCCTCTCCATCGTTTTTCAGTAGTTATGATCCTTCAATCGAAAGAGAAATCTCGCAGTTATTCTCATCTGTTTACAGAAATCTCAGTTATTCTCATCTGTTTACAGAAATCTCAGTTATTCTCATCTGTTTACAGAAATCTCAGTTATTCTCATCTGTTTACAGAAATCTCAGTTATTCTCATCTGTTTACAGAAATCTCAGTTATTCTCATCTGTTTGCAGAAATCCGTGATCATTCTTAACTGTTTACAGAAAAGTACTCAGTCATACTTAAATGTTTACAGAAAACAGGTAGTCAGCCTTACTGTCACTTATAATTGTTTACAGAAATCACTTTTACTTTTACAAATACTGTTAAGTATTGCCATCACATTTTAATTCCTGTGCTCCTCTTTGCATTTGTAAGGATTGCATATAACTTTTGTGTAAGGTTTTGATCAACCTCAAAGCAGATGTCACTATTTGCTCACAAACAAAAATATTGCTGTATTGGATATCACCTTACAGAAAGCAAAATCGGAGCTCACATCTTCCACAAGGGAGAGTACATGTGTGCGTGCGTGAGTGTGTGTGTGTGTGTGTGTGTGTGTGTGTGTGTTGTGTGTGTGTGTGTGTGTTCGTGCATTTGTGATGTGTCTGAGGGTGACAGGGTGTGAGTAATTGTGTACATATCATTTTAAATTACCGGAAAATACAAATTCACACTGTATCAGTCTTAATCAAAAGATCAATTCGTATCTTTTTTTTTACCAAGATAAAGTGTTCCAGACACATTGCGTAAAATTAAAAACTAATTATATTGATTTTACTGCCAGATACAATTAATAATACTGCAACAAACTGCCAGATAATAAGACTTGCTTACTCAACTTTGATATAATTTGCATGCCTTTTCTTTCTTTCAAGCACTGTAAAGATTTTGCGAAAAAAGTAAATAATTATATGATCTGAATGGATACAATTGACTCTTAATATTCAATGACATAAAAAAAGTGTCATAGGAAAAATATTGACTCTTAATATTCAATGACATGTCATAGGAAAAATATTGATTGGGAATAAGACAATGATTTAAGAGGTCTTGTTCAAGCAGTATTTGCTTTAAAGGATTTGATTAATGGGTTCGGTTCTTTAATGCTCATACAAGGATAACTAAGATAAAGCTAGTCCTTACGTGTTAGTAATGCATTGCCAAAGTAATTCTTATGTCATTGATACATTGCATAGAAACATATTTAATGCTATAGAATTGAATGAACGTCATTTGTGAGAGAAAAAACCTATATCAATGCATGATGTCGTTGTGAGGGAAAAACCTATATCAATGCAAGATGTCGTTGTGAGGGAAAAACCTATATCAATGCAAGATGTCGTTGTGAGGGAAAAACCTATATCAATGCAAGATGTCGTTGTGAGGGAAAAACCTATATCAATGCAAGATGTCGTTGTGAGGGAAAATCCTATATCAATGCAAGATGTCGTTGTGAGAGAAAATCCTATATCAATGCAAGATGTCGTTGTGAGAGAAAATCAATGTAAGATGTCGTTGTGAGGGAAAAACCTATATCAATGCAAGATGTCGTTGTGAGGGAAAATCCTATATCAATACAAGATGCCGTTGTGAGGGAAAAACCTATATGAATGCAAGATGCCGTTGCACAAGTCTTGCAAAACCTTCGAATAATTATTATACAAACGTGAAAACGGACTCAAATCTCTCCCCTTTCTCGTCAGTATTACATGCCATACTCTTTAATTTCTATCATAGCGATGAACAATTTACTAGAATATCTGTTCCAACGTGTTCCCAGTAATTGATTTAAATAACAAACGAACCACTTTTCTAGGAATTGAGCCAGACACGTTGGACCTATAACGTGACAAGGTGGTTTTTTTATGATCCAATTGAAAAAATATAATAACAGATTTTAGATTTGTCACCAGCTACAATGATTTCAAAAAGAGTGATCGGCCCTGGTCCAAGGCAAACGTAATGGATCTTATATAATCTTGTTCACCCGTAATTAAACTGAGCTTATGGGTGATCTGTCAATGGGCTATCATATTTTTCCCTTCCCGGGTGGTCGAAGAGAGACAGGAAGGGATGGAGGTATGGAAAGAAAAGGGTGGGGGTGGGGGATGATCGGTAATATGTAAAGTTAGTTTTAAAAATTAGTTTGTTTCCATTGTGTTACCGTTTCATATTAATTTCTACCCCTGAATCCACTGTAAACCATTTTTGAAAAGCGGGCACTGCATCAAATGCGTCACATCGTCCGAGTGACTGGAAAGCGGACAGAAGTCGAACACCGTAAGTAGCTGAATGTATTTGTTTAGTTAGTGTATTTTTCAATGTATTCAGTTTTTACTCTCATTAGTTTTATATAATGATCAGTAGCTACAGTGACATTATTGTAATAATTAATATATTAATGAAAGAACAAAAGCGCAGGTTTAGTTCTGGTGGTTACAGTACAATTTGTGATAGATCTGATGAGGGCGATGTAAATTGATGATGAGAGAGACTTTAAAATATTTCATGCATTTTCGCTATTGAAATGTTATGTTTATGCTTTATGTAGAGATGTACTATGTGAGTTGACTTTTATTTCTACAAGCCTTTGAACTAGGCTATTCACATCCAATTTGCTAGACACTTGACATTATTTTGATATGATGTATTTATTACAAAATTTATTATGCTGTTCGCATGTATCTGGCTAATGAATTCTATTGCAGAAATTGTAAGTTGATACTGGAATGTAAGAAAGAATGAAGTTATAAAGTGATAAACTGGAAATTTAGGTTGGTTCCTTAATTATATTTTGCAGTGAGCAAGTAGCTTTTCCAGTTGCCTATTTTCAGATCCTAAATGAACCTCCTGGTTTATTGTTTGGGGGTAAAGACAACTGGCAGAGAAAGCCACAACTGTCTATCCTGTATTGAGGAAGTACACCTTGATGGAGTCATACACAAACAGTCTACAATTGACACTTAGCGATTATCACATGACACTTCTTAGAACTTATCTCACTGGAATAACAGACTCCAATGCAGTGTGCAGGAATGGAGGTAAAAGAGGAGCCTAATAAATTAGAACAGAAGGTTGTGTCAGCACAGGTTATGTAATCAATCTATCATGTCTCTGTGTGGCAACAGAAAAAGGCAAGATTAAAAAGCTTATTTGCTGTAGATAAATCTACTCTCTAATCACTTTGAATTTGAAGTGGCAAAGAAGTCTGGTTTTGAAAGGTCGTCTTTAGCTTGGTGGTTAGAGAGAATGGACTTAAAAATATTTCATGCATTTTCACTATTGATTTTTTATACTCATCTTTTATGTAAAGATGTGAGTTGACTTTTATTTCTCAAGTGTTTGATCTAGGCGACTCACATCTGTTAGACATTTGGCATTGTTTTGATATGCTGTATTTATAATGCTGTATGTGTGTATCTGGCTAATGATTACTGTTGCAGGAAATTGTAAGTTGAGACTGGAATGTAATAAAGGAATGGAGATAACAAGTGATAAACTGGAAATTTAGGTCTGCTCCTCAATTATATTTTGCAGTGAGCAAGTAGCCTTTCCATTTGCCTATTTTCACATCCTATATGAACCTCCTGGTTTATTGTTTGTAAACCCAGATGACCGACCCTGATAAAGGCGGGAATAGCATATAAGTGAAAGGACACACTGCACTCTACTGATTTGTGACAATATTTGTTGACTGCCCGAACCATTTCTAGTGTAGAGAAAATTTTGGACATTGCTACATTTATTGTTCTGTTTGAAGGAGTTGACACTGTGAAAAGAAGAGTCCGGGTCAACTCCAAGTAGTGGAGCAATGTTTTTTCACATGCAAGTGACACATGAGAAATTGGCAAAATTGAACTTAACTTTAAATTGTGACATTGTGGCAAAGTGCATGAAGGACTGTTAAGACCAAGCTGAATCAGGTTACTTAAATACTATTATTACTTATCTCTAATAACTCCATTTTCTTCATTTGATAAGACTATCCTGCGATTTGTATTGGCTTTATTGTTGAATTGTATTTATGATAGACTGTATACTTATAACTCACATCACTAGAGAGGGATTGCAACAAGTGCACATTCCATTAGAAATGCAGTTCTTTTCTTTTAAAAAAAAAGAATTGACCATTTAAGTGAATGCAGAAATGAAAACTTATTTTAGATATGAATATTAATAATTCTGATACATATGAATACTTTTTATTTATTTAATTAATTTTAGCTAATGGCAAATACTGTCTTTAAGCAGTTATTTACAACGTAACTATGTTTCATAGAACAACGATTAGTCTCCAACAGTGATAAAGGTATTTTTTCAATCGAGTATTTATTGGAGTTATGTCAACCATACATCTACCAAGGCATACTCTTAATGCGTTGTAAAACAAAATATAATTTTTTAAAAAAACAACAAGAACATTTCCTTAAATAAGGTTCTTTGCACTTTAGAAGCAATTATTGCACTTTTTAGTTTTATGTGAATAACAATTACAGCTCTCTGTCGTTTATGCATCGTGGATACATACATTGGTCAACTATTATATACTGTCATCAGACGTCATTAATTTACTATATGACGTATGACATTAACTTACTCGGTCGAATGGCATTAGTTAGCTCTATGACGCATGACATTAATTTGCTGCATACCGTGAGGCATTAATTATTCTATGTCGTTTGATATTAATTTATTCTAAGTCGCATAACAATATTTTACTGTATATCGTTTTCACTAATCAGGGACATTATCATAATGTGCACAACACTGCTGATCATTTTTCTGACCTCCATCACAAGGGCAACATGTTTAGAAGGAAATATCATCTTTAAAATGCAGTATGGTCAAAGTGTGTCTGGCCAGGAAGCCATTGTGAAAAGTCGTTCCATAATAGAATGCGCCATTTTCTGCAGACTCAATTGTAGCTGCAATTCCTTTGTCTTTGACAAAGTCACACTGACTTGCCAACTGAATCCACAAGTAACGCCTGGACTTGGAAACAACAATCTGAATGTCTATACAAGGATTGGTAAGAAGAGGTTTTCTTCAAAATTATTAAAACAATTTTGAAACATTCTTATTTCTCTGTTCATATACTGTTCAAGACCAAAATTAACGATTATGCCCGTAAATTCAGAAAAAATAATTTTTAATAATCTTACTATTTATATCATCATCAAAGACGTTATCGTCGACATTATCATACGCATCACCATCACCACTATTTAGCCCCTCCTTTTTTTTAACGAAATCTGGTGACTGGTGATTGTGAACTATGGTCTCTGATTGCGGATTACCAAGATTGTGGGCTGTTATGACTGCTTCTGTTTCTGCTTTCAATCCTGCCTCTTTCAACCATTTGTACGTTGATTGCTTTGTTGATATTTCGTCGGCTTGTCGTACATACTGGCCATGCAGAGGTTTCTGGCTCCATGTATGTGCTAGTTCTTGCTTCGTTGTTTTCTTTCACGTTTCTTTGTCTGTTTCTGGGGGTTGGAATAGTCCACTCATCTTTACTGCTTCTATCAGTGGATCGTCTTTGTTGTTATTCCAGATGTAGTCCACAAGGCCAATGACTTCTCCTTCAATGACATGTTTGATTTTCTTGTGACCTCGGCCTCCCATTTCTCGAGATACATAGAGCCTGTCTACGTCTGCTTTGGGGTGTAAGGCTTTATGTATTGTGAGTAGTTTTCTTGTTTTTCTGTTCATTTATTTCATTTGCTTTCCAATCTATGATACCTCCAGTGTAGCTTACTACAGGTATTGCATTTGCGTTAAGGGCTTGTATTTTGTTCGCCCCATTTAGCGTGGACTTCAGAACTTGTCTAACACGTTTTTCATAACTCTCTCTTTGGACTTCACTTCTCTCTGCATATTTTCTTGATGCTGTAGTATCCCAAGGTATTTATATCCCTCTTCCATTGAAACATCTTTGATTTTTCCGATATCGAATTGTAGGCCCTCAGTTGTTTTGACCTTGCCTTTCTGGATGACAATTCTTCCACATTTCTCAAGGCCGAATTTCATAATGTCCTCACTGCAGATCTTGACTGTATTGATCAGTGACGTGATGTCACGTTCATTTTCCCCGTACAGCTTGAGATCGTCCATGTACAGTAAATGGCTAATGACCTGTCCTGCTTTCATTTTGTATCCTAATCCTGTATTCTGGATCACTTGACTGAGAGGATTTAGGGCAATGCAGAACAGCAGTGGTGATAGGGAAGCAGCGTACTATAGCAAACTGGTTTAAGGACTTATCATATCGCATCCCACACTCTTGTCTCCTTAGTTTCAGATGTAAAGCGGACGGTTCCATTTAAACATATCACGCAATATTATATTCTGACTTATCTAAAGGGCCACTAATTCATATTTGAACTTATTTAAGAGGCCTCTGAATCACATTTGTACGTACTTAAGAGACAATTAAATCACATTTGTATTTACCTAAAGGGTCACTAATTCACATTTCTACTTATCTAAGAGGCCACTAAATCACATTTATATTTCTTAAGGGACACTAATTCACATTTCTACTTATCTAAGAGGCCACTAAATTAATATGCACTTATCTAGGGAGCACTGAATTACATTTGCATTTATCTAAGGGGCCTCTACATCACATATGTACTTAACTAATTAATTCACATATGTACTTAACACATTAATTCACGTTTGTATTTATCTAGGGGGCCATTAATTCACATTTGTATTTATCTAGGGGGCCATTAATTCACATTTGTATTTATCTAGGGGACCATTAATTCACATTTGTATTTATCTAGGGGGCCATTAATTCACATTTGTATTTATCTAGAGGGCCATTAATTCACACTTGTATTTATCTAGGGGACCATTAATTCACATTTGTATTTATCTACGGGACCATTAATTCACATTTGTATTTATCTAGGGGGCCATTAATTCACATTTGTTCTGATCTAATGGATCACTAAATCACATTTGTACTATTTAAAAGGACCATTAAAACACATCATGCAATCCACGTTAGCCTCTAATATTTTTACTGAGAGCGCGGAACTGGCGGTTGTTTGAGCTTGCGTCCAAAATTTGTGCGCGGAATTTTGAAATTGCTGCGTGACATTTTCTAATGAGCTGCGCGGCCGCGCACCTTACACAGAATGAAGGTACCACAAAATATCGTATACATATCGGACATGACTAGAATGTCAATAAAATTATTAATATGTGCTACTTTCTTCTACAGATAACGTTTTTCTGTGTTTGTGACAAGACTTCGATGCACGTTGCTATTAGTTCCAAATAAGGCCGCCCCGTCTGCAGTCCGCATTTACTGATACCCCGTCTGCAGTCCGCATTTACTGATACCCTGTATGCAATCCGCATTTACTGATACCCCGTCTGCAGTCCGCATTTACTGATACCCTGTATGCAGTCCGCATTTAGTGATACCCCGTCTGCAGTCCGCATTTACTGATACCCCGTCTGCGGTCCGCATTTACTGACACCCCGTCTGCAGTCCGCATTTACTGATATCCTGTATGCAGTCCGCATTTAATGATACCCTGTATGCAGTCCGCATTTACTGATACCCTGTCTGTAGTTGCGTTAAGGAAGAAAAAAAGGTAAACCCACTAAAAGCCCCTTCGAAAGCATTAGCTAATCCCTTTTACCGTGTCACTTCTCTCTTCCAATTACAAAGCGCAGGCCGATTCAACGAAAGCCCTGTAATAGGATGAAGTAAATGAGCTAATTTTAGACGGACGAATACCCGCAAAACTGCATTTTCATTTTTCGTTTTTAAGTGAATATACGAGAGACTAATTTAGAAAGGGGAATAACTCGTTCAAACAATTACAGTGCTTTCCAAATACATGTACGAAAGTGAGTTATATTAAAAACACAAAATGTGAATTCTTAGTAGTAAAATTGTACGATTAATAGATACTTAAGAAATTTTTAAAATGTATTCTCACAACAGATTACACTCATCGTTTTCGGTGGAAAAAATATAACCGTTAGGTCAGAAGTCAATTAAATTTATCGTTAATTAACATTTTGATCAACATTAGTTAATGAAGCTACGGTATTATCAATTTGTATTTTTCATTTTAAATCGTGTAACATTTTTAATGAAAGAAAAACTGGCATTCATCTTGACGTGTCCATATAATAGTTTGGCGGGAAAAAAATGTTTCTTTCCAAAATAGATATAACAACGTAACTAACTCATTTTCACAACAATTATTTTAACCTTGATTTATAAATGAATTACAACTTTAACTTCAAAGATTAATTCGACAATTCGTGTCCTGTCACCTTTATTGCTCTTCTTTCCTTCTAAAGTATCACTATAGCAACTACTTATTACGTATTCTGAAAGGAAACAAAGGGTGTTCTTGAGTCATAATCAGTAAGTTCTTGAGTCATAATCAATAAGTTTGAGAAAGGAACATAAGCATTTGCAAAGTATGATAGTAGTTTCAAATTCGCCACGTGATCACTGAGAGAACTGTGAATGTGATGAATGTGTATGAAAACACTCTCTGGATTCCCAATTCACACAAATAATTATTTTATGGCCTAAAGTTTAGGCCCTAAACTATAATTTACTATCTCTTGATCTTTTAAATAATTCGAGTTCCATAAATGAGTAACTAAGGTAATATCTATCTATCTATCTATCTATCTATCTATCTATCTATCTATCTATCTATCTATTGTTGCAATGTATTTGATGTCATTTTCAAGTTGCTTTTGAGTTATGAAATTATTCCCTTATGATTAGGTAACTTAATGCTTGTTTCACACATGCGATTTATATTCTACTGTCATACAAACCCAAGTATGTCTAATGTTAATATTGTGTTCCATTTTATTTCATCATTTCGTTTTCGTTTATATTCCAAACTGCGTTTTCAAATTGTGCTAGGAATAAATTGACGTATTATTTGTTTTTAATTAGATGAAGTTGTGCTCCAGTATATTATCATTAATTATCAATTTATTTGACAGTAAACCAACCTGCCAACTGCAAAGACGTACTGACATATGAAAGAAAAAGTGGTATTCACACATTCTACCTGCCCAACTTGAGAAGTGTCACTGTCTTCTGTGACCAGTCTACAGATAATGGTGGATGGACGGTCAGGTTTTGTTGTGTCGGAATATCTAATTTTTTATTTCTGAAAATGAAATGGTGTGTGTTTCTCACGAATGTGTTCGTCCAAGTGTATGTGTATGTGCATGTGTGTGTGCGCACGATTGTGTGTGCATCGTGTTTATTTTTCAACCTGTGATTAATTGATATTGGAAAAAGAAATCATAGATTTAAAACAAAATGAAAGAAATGATACTTTCAAAACAGAATAATTTCGTTGGAAACAATTTGCTGATTTCCTGTGAATTTATGTTACAAACGTTTCTCGTGGAGAAAAAATAAAGAGATACATTTCTGATTAAAACTAAACCTGAAATAAATAAATAAATATATACATGACTGGATTAGCTTGTAAGTTATTATTCTGTACTGACTGGACAAATTGCAACACTCTATCAACTGGACATGTTTAATTCTCCGCTGATTGAACATATTCGTACACCCGATTTACTTGAAATGTTCTAACTCTCCTTTGACATTATTCTTGCTTTCTAACTCTCCATTGTCATTATTACTGCTTTCTAACTCTCCATTGTCATTATTACTGCTTTCTAACTCTCCATTGTCATTATTACTGCTTTCTAACTCTCCATTGTCATTATTACTGCTTTCTAACTCTCCATTGTTATTATTACTGCTTTCCCTCACCTAACTGGAAATATTATAGACTATACTATGTATCTCTTCATTGACTTCCTATGATCAACAGTATACTGACCGCACGCTCGTCATCTCTTTACAGACGTCATTCATTCCCAGACTGCATTTGATCCACACTCCACTGACCTGATATTTAACAAAGATCTACTATGTGTATGTCCGGAAACTATTGACTTGATATTTTCCAAAGAAACATTGTGTGTATGTTGGGACACCCCACTGATTTGATATTTTCCAAACATCCACTATATGTATGTTAGGACACTCTACTGTCCTGAAGTGTTCTTATTATCTGCTTGACTGGGTATTGTCAATCGAACGCTTCATTAATCACATAATTACATTTGCCGATTTTATTGACTGGTCACATTATAGTACATTAAACAGTGGACATTTCTTGCACCCACTGACTGGATATTCCCCAGCAATCCACTGATCCAATACTGTATACATTCCACTTATCGAGTATAGTATATACTCCACTCTCCGCATACTGTGTACACTCCACTGACTCAAACACGATACAATCTCATGAGATTAGAAAATTTCCCAACAAAACGGTGATTTATTTGGGGTATGTATGAATTTTCCGTTCATTGATCTCTTGTAATGGAAGTGGCTTAAATAAATCATTATACAAAATAATTAATAAAAGGATTAAAGAGCATTCAGTGAAAAGGTATCGACAATTTTGATAAACATATTACTTATGAACAGGTACAGTTCCAGAATTATTTTAAACATGTTTCGAAAGAAACATTACAACAATTTTAAAAATATTTTTGAAAACTACACATTAACAAATGTTTACAATGTTTTCAAAACTACACCATGAAACATATTTAAATCGTGTTAAGAGAGCACCACATTAGCATATGTTTAAGACAATTTTTGAAAGCAACACATGAAAATGATAATTAATACTCGTAACTAAATGTTAATACAATAAAAAAAAGTCTTGTGTTTTCTATAGACAACAACAAATATTGACAGACTATGTAAAGATTACACTTGCAACAAATTATTAAAGTCCTTTAATAAGTGTAAATAAATTATCAAGTAAAACTTTACATAAACATGTAAAAATTAATAAAACTGTTGAGATAAAGAAACATTGAAAAAATAACGAAATTTTTTTCAGCATAAAACATTAAAAAAGGAAAAGTTAAACTAATTATTTAGATTGACGGTATTTATGTATTCTTTTTTAAAAAGAACTTTTAATGTTACTCTACATTTAACTGTTCCAGGTTATTCAAAGAAGGCAGGATGGTTCGGTAAATTTCTCTCGAGAATGGGCAGAGTATGAAATGGGATTTGGAAATCTAAACACCGAATTTTGGATTGGTAATGTGGTTTATTATAAAACTTATACATTTAATCATAGTACTTTAGCAGCTTCTTTCTTAATTTTTATTTTTAGGAGAGTTATTTTTGTAGCAACAAAATGTAGAAATCTTCTGCAAAAATGGCTTCAAGATAACCTGATAGCTAGTCCTGTGGAATAAATATTGTTTTAATCTTTTGCAACGACGGTTCTTGATAGCCCTCTAGTCAGTCCTGTGGACCAAACGCACTGTATTAAAAGACGGTTTAACCGTTACGGATTAATTGGACAAATGACGCGTTCTTTAAAAAGAAATCTTCGTTCGTTACTAATTTGGAGATAGGTATTCTAAAAGTATTCTGTGTTCGTTACTAATTTGGAGATAGGCATTCTAAAAGTATTATTTGTTCGTTACTAATTTGGAGATAGGTATTCTAATAGTATTATTTGTTCGTTACTAATTTGGAGATAGGTATTCTAATAGTATTATTTGTTCGTTACTAATTTGGAGATAGGTATTCTAAAAGTATTATTATTTCAGAATGGAAGCTTTTACGTAGCGAGTAGAGAAGTGCAAGTAATTGTCACTAAGGTTTTCTCCCTTGTCATCAAAAGTGTATATGGGCTTTTTCATGTAACACGTTTGTCATTGTGCGGATACAGCCTAATCTTTGCTATGGCTAGAGTAGTAAAGGGAGATCATATTGTGCACCTACTCTACGAGGTATCTTTGTATAAAATACTTTTTTATTATTAGAAAATGACGGAAAACTAAATATTTGGCAACAATACTCTTTCTATAATCTTTAAACTACACCTGGAGTCAAGGGAAGTAATATTCCACTTGGTGCACTAGTTAACATTTATATTATTTCTGTCTTTCTAATTCCAATCACATAATTAGGATTAGTGAAATCATAAAATCTTATCTCCTATTACCGTAACAACAAAAAGATAATTATCTCAGTGTGCACTAGTATAGATAATAATTATTGCACTACTATTCCTAGGACTTGCCAATCTCTATGATTTGACAAACTCTCGTAACGGCACCCAGACCAATGTAACTCTTCGTATCGATCTGATGGACTTCAACGGTACCACGGCCTACGCTGTGTATGACACGTTTTACATTATGAATTCCAGCTACAATTACCAACTTGTCATTGGCGGTTACCATGGAAACGCAGGTACACTTAATTCTTTAAATTGTTAATAGTCTATGTAAATCATTGAGTTATTGCACTTTGTTGTGTCTATGATGAACAGGTTTTGTATTAAATGTAAGTATGCATTTACAAATATTATGTGGACATATTCACGTGTGTCTTTTGTTAACTGTACTTTTACGAAGAAGACTGCGTTTGCAAAAAACAGTGTGTATTTCCGTTTATAACGGTATACATCTTTACATAAATTTACTTTTTTGGTAAAGATTGCATGATTATACATTTCTATAGAATGTAAACGTTTTAATTACGAGTGCGGTCTTCACACGCAAGTGTGTAAATCTTGAAATAATGTTTACATATAATTACTAGTTCCACGAAGCTTTTGTTGGTTCGTTTATATAATTTTTCAAGTCTAAATGAACGTGTGTTGAAACACGAAGCACAATTTTTCCAATATTCTCAAAGTGTACAGTCGAAAGAAAACAGCCTAGCAACTCATTCGTATGCCGGTCATTTCAACTACTCTTCCATTTTAATGCAGCAGTACACACGTCCTTCTTTAACAGTAATGCTTCTACCATTTCTGTCTCAGAGGGAGGATGGGGGGATACACTATTCAACTGGGTCTTAGTGTGACAGAGTAAATTTGCCTGTCCTTAATTTTAAATTTAAATTGTTAAATTAACAGAGTAACCCAACTTTGGGCACTCCTTATGATGGTATTTTGGAAAATGTCTGAGTTGAGTAAACACTCGAGGCGAGAATGTGGTAGAATTTGCTGATGTAATGGAAACTAGTGAGAAGTTTTTATTATCCAATGATTATGATTTACAAGAACGAGACCAGCCAATGGGCTGAGAATAAAAAGTTTACATGATATAGAGAAACCTACTGTCTAAACACTTGAAATTTGAGTGGCAAGAAGAAGTCCAGTTTTGAAAGGTGGCCACTAGCTTGGTGGTGAGTGACCTGACTGATTGCGGTGAGAATGGACCTAGAAATATTTCATGTACTTTTGCTCTTGATATGTTATGCTTGTGTTTAATAAGATGTATTATGTGAGTACACTATTATTTCTACAAATGCTTGTAAGTACGCAAACACTTGGAATTGTTTTTATATGCTGTTTGAGTGTATCGGGCTAATAAATACCATTGCAGGAAACTGGAGAGTTTGAGACTGGAATGTAAGAAAGAATGGAGTTTTAAAGCAATAAACTGGAAGCTAAGCATTTGTTCTCTGCTTATATTTTACAGAGACAAATACCCTTTTCTGCTTTCATTTCAACATTTGATTTGTACCTCCTGTTTACTTTTTGTAAACCGCTACGACCGACTGAAGTAAAGGCTTGAACAGCTTTTAAGTGTAAGAACACACTACACTCTAATAATGTGTGGTGGCAAGATAAATTGACTACCAGACCAATTTATGATGTACAGAAGGTGTTTGATGTCACTAAATTTATTGTTCTGTTTGAGGGAGGTGACACAGCGAAAGGAAGTGTCGCGGGCGAGTGCGTTTGCTGGATTGTTGCTGGCCCCTGTCTCCTCCTCGGTGGGTAGGGGGGTCAGACCCAGTAACCGCGACTTGCCTGGATCACATCGAACGATCAGATGTTGATGATCATTCTCACACTCAGACACCACGAATAGTCTTGTGGGGGTTAGGGTTAGCTTTATTCTGAGATGTGGGGTAAAATGTGAAAGCCGGCGTGAGTGTATGTGAGCAGGCGTGTGAATGTCGTGTGAGGGACGTACGGAACGAACAAACAAACAACCGCACCAACATACACTTTCAAAAACCCGAGAAAGGAAGCCCAACTCTTGAGGAAGAGTTAACAAAGAATTTAATTTTTAAAAAAAGATTTTAAAATGGGAAAAAAAACGGGCTTAACTCTCACACGGTGTTAGTCATTCATTCGGTAACACCCACACACGGCATCCATGGGACGGGGGGGGGGGGGGGAAAGAGAGAAAGAAAGAAAGAACAATGGATATGATAAATGAAATAAAATGACAAACAAAATTTATAATAGATCTGGCAGTGAAAACCGCAATACTATCAAATCATGTACGGAAAAGAGCGGTGATGACCGCAAATAGCAACACTAAAAAGAGCAGCGGTGAAAACCGCAATACTATATCAAATAGTATCAAAATTTCTAATACCAATTTGTGGGTAAAATCCCACCACAAAAGATGAACACTAAAATTATCTCCACTTAGATTAAATGTCTGTAAAAGAAAGTTTAGGGTAAATACCCTATATCAATCATAAATGTTTATATAAAGAAGTGTCAATAATGTTTCAACAGAGTTCTAAATAAATAATAAACTATACTAACCTACCTAAATGAATGCACCCTGGGAAAAGTTCTTCTACTTACTAATTTCAAAGAAAGAAAACGCACGTCTGCGTGACGAAAAATAAACGTAGTGGTATTGGCCAATAACTAAGAAAATCACGATGATACCGCAGATAATGTACGTAGTACATTCGACGAGTTGAGGTTGTAGAACCGTCAGGCCTCGTTGACTGGCACGCAGGCTGATAAACCCGGTGGCCCTTTCGCGTTGATAAACGCCGAAAGTATAACTAACTCCTCGCTGAAGAATAGCAGGCGAAGTTAAAAGATGGTTGGTATATTGATGAGTGGTGGTGAATATCTTTCTCCCGGCCCAGTCTTGTCCCGTCAGCACTTGGCGCAAAGTCACTGATGAACAACCACTGTCCAGGTTTCGGTCCCAACGTATAATACTGGCATCCGACGCAGGTTACCATAAAAGAGTTGGGTGCGACAAAACACACCTCCAACGCTGTATAATACGTGGAAGATATTCTGGCCTTTCTTCCCCGATTGTGACGAGAATAGAAAGACGGTCCGGACTCGGTGTAGGCGAACCATACAAGACCTCACACCTCTCTGTAGTCCAGAATGTACACACACACACTGATTCAAAATGGCCGGGCGAATTCTTTTATTCTTTCCCTCCCAGAAAAAAAAAAACCTCATTAGTCATGACTGCTGGCTATTGTTCTCTGGTTTTGGTGCATTCATTCTAGGGGTGCATTGACTAAGAAAATAGTTCCTAACTAAATTTATATGTAAGGACTAAAACTGACTAGCTACAACTTCTATCTATTATTAAAATGACTATCCAACCTTAACATAAAAAGACATACAAGTGATTTTAATTATAAAAGTAAAATTACAAAGTAAGCACTCACGCTCTCTAACACTCTGACAAAGCATGAACATAGTACCACTCGCTCATTAATACATTGAGAAAATGTACACAAAATAAGCCAAAAGCCCTGATGGCAATTGGGAACAAACTTGCTGTCAGCACATCTAATTAACCTTTCACCCTAACCTGCGGATGAACTCTGAGAGCGTGTCCCGAACGGGCCACGTATGGACAAAGGGGGAGACAATTTACAGGGACAAAAATAAATTTTCTGATTACCCCCTCCCACCCCCGTGACAGGAAGCATTGAGGTTAACTCTAAATAGCTGAACAGTGTTTTTCAATTTGCAAGTGAGGCATGTGGAGCTGGCGAAATAACTGATGACAATTGCAAAAGCACGAGGAAGGACTATTGGGACTGCAGTTATAAAAAGGTTATGTAAAACTATTATTGCATATCTCTAATGACTCTATTTCTTTTCTCTGATAAAACTATCCTGTACTCAGTATTGACTCTATTGTTGAATTGTATTTTTTAAGAGATAGACTATAAAACAGAGAAACTATTCGAATGTGGTTTCATAGAAATATTGATATCAAGTAATCTATTTCATTGTATTTGTCATATGTATATTTTATTTTTGATTTAATAAATTATTTGTTAAATTTACTGACCTTTTTACACATATTGATAATCTTATGTTGGAGAAGAAAGTGGGTGGAGGGGGGCTCTCTAAATATAGATTAAAAGACGGATTTATCTTCTTGTTTAATAAGACGTTTTCCACCTATGGAATATTGTGTGACAGTAAATGTTTGTCTTTAAATGTTCGGGAAGAGAGAGAACATTTACAGCGCCCGATCATCCACTAAGAGAGAGAGAGAGAGAGATGAATGGAGGATCATTAATGCAATAAATTAAGATTCTCATCACTTGTAATTAGTTTTGGATGGTTAATTAATTAATATTCATTAACTAAGTGGCGTTGATGTCACATAAATAGGTTTAAGGCATTGCTGAGTTCCGAAAATGTTTCCAAATCAGCCGTTTATATTGCACGCTACAGACTGTTGTAATAGCTATACTACAACCGCCTACATAGAACGTACGTCAGGGTCTGCTCTTTCATAAAGCATATAAAAGTGGAGTACCAATCATCTGCCATTGTAATACTCGATCAGCGACCTTTAATCTGACTTGGGGGAAAAGAAGACTAACATCATTATGTTAACAAAAACAAGGATTCAAACATTAGATAAACGCACTAAAAGGCGCATGCAAAATAATTCATTTTGAAAATAAATAAATTTTTACTACTCTCGAAACATGGGTGCCGCAAGCGGCAACACAACATTGCACTTTTAAGGGAATCTAATTAAAACTATTAATCTTTCAGCTCATCTGATTAATTTGTAATGTTAATTATGAAATTTGTAATAAAATTTCATTAAAAAAAAAAGATAGTCTAAGGTACTTGACTCTAGATCACTATATCCATTTGACAATAGAAATAATATATTCTCATTCCATGATTAAGAAGCTTTATCATCGAATACGGACACGTTCCAAATTAATGTGTATTGTTTGGCAAATAGTTTATTGTAATAAATTTCTACACAAGTCTTCCATATTGCTAAGCATTGCGTCTTTAAGACAAACAAGGGTAAATAGGAACTGAATTTCGGTTATTCGTTACATGCAAATGACACGCGACATTTATATGAATTGCATGTTTCGTCCAGAAGTTATTTTATCTGCACATGAATGACGACACGCCTCTGTCAATATAGTAAAAACTCTGTACATGTATGTGCATGATGGTTGGGTTACTGGTCTTTGAATAGCGATTATTATTATTATTATTATTCTGCCTCATTTACGACTTCTGTTTTGACTGTCGGTTGTGATCCAAGGTCTCGGAATCTTACCAAGATTCTGGGAGATTCAAGGTTTTACGGAGGATGTGGGCACTTCCGAGGAGCGCTGCTTTGAGTAGTGGAGCGATTCTGTGGTTTCCAGGGAGTTTATTCAGGTAGCCTTCCAATTCAGATGTTATGTTCCCCAAGGCTCCTATCACTATAGGTATCACTATTGCTTTTACATTCCACAGTTTCTGAATTTCTAATCTGAGGTCTTGGTATTTTTCTATTTTTTCTCTTTCTTTTGTTTTTATGTTTCTATCACTTGGAACAGCGACATCAATGATTGCTACTGTTCTGTTGGACTTATTGAGAACTAAAATGTCTGGTCTTCGTGCAGGGATCACCCGATCCGTTCTTATCTCGAAGTCCTTATTATTATTATTATTATTATTATTATTATTATTATTATTATTATTATTATTATTATTCAGTCTCTTTCCACGACTTCTGTTTGACTGTCGGCTGTGATCCAAGGTCTCGTAATCTTACCAAGATTCTGGGAGATCCAAGGTTTTACGGAGGATGTGGGCACTTCCGAGGAGCGCTGCTTTGAGTAGTGGAGCGATTCTGTGGTTTCCAGGGAGTTTATTCAGGTAGTCTTCCAATTCTGATGTTATGTTCCCCAAGGCTCCTATCACTATTGGTATCACTTCTGCTTTTACATTCCACAGTCTCTGTATTTCTAATCTGAGGTCTTGGTATTTTTCTATTTTTTCTCTTTCTTTTGTTTTTATGTTTCTATCACTTGGAACAGCGACATCAATAATTGTTACTGTTCTGTTGGAATTATTGAGAACTACAATGTCTGGTCGTCTTGCAGGAATCACCCGGTCTGTTCTTATCTCGAAGTCCCATAGTATTTTGACTTCTTCTGTTTCGGTGACTGCTTCTGGTTGATGCATCCATGCTCTTTCTGGGGTTTTTATGCCATAGTTCTCACACAGATTTCTATGTATGTGTTTTGCCACTTCATTGTGTCGTTTGGTGTATTCTGTTCCAGCCAGAACCTGACATCCAGATAGTATGTGTTCTATTGTCTCATCCATGGATTTGCAAAGTCTACATTTGGAATCATTTGAAATTTTCATGATTTTCGTTTTGTGTGCTTTGGTGTTGAGTGCTTGATCTTGTGCAGCTGTTACGAGTGCTTCTGTTTCTGCTTTCAATCCTGCCTCTTTCAACCATTTGTACGTTGATTGCTTTGTTGATATTGCGTCTGCTTGTCGTACATATTGGCCATGTAGAGGTTTCTGTTTCCAGGTATGTGCTAGTTCTTGCTTCGTTGTTTTCTTCCATGTTTCTTTGTCTGTTTCTGGTGGTTGGAATAGTCCACTCATTTTTACTAATTCTATCAGTGGATCATCTTTATTGTTATTCCAGATGTAGTCCACAAGGGCAATGACTTCTCCTTCAATGACATTTTTAATTTTCTTGAGACCTCGGCCTCCCATTTTTCGAGATACATAGAGTCTGTCTACGTCTGCTTTGGGGTGTAAGGCTTTATGTATTGTGAGTAGTTTTCTTGTTTTCCTGTCCAGTTCATTTATTTCATTTTATTATTATTATTATTATTATCACCATTATTATTATTATTATTATTATTATTATTATTATTATTATTATTATTATTATTATTATTATTATTATAAACATGAGATTAATTTCTCTTTCCATAATAAGCTGATTTCCTATACAGTAGAGTGTCAACTGCTATAAAAATAACATTTAAATATAAAAGCGAGATTTCGTCAATCAAAGCATCTAATTCATTGGAACACACACACGCACATACACATAAACACACGCACACATACACAAATTTCCAAACGCGTGTTTACGTATGGCCTCTCCCACTAACTCTCTCTCTTTATTTCTCTCTCTCTCTATCCTATTTCCTCCCAATCTTTCCCTCCCTTCTTTCTTTCTTTGCATTTAAAAAAATGTTTCCTTCCCTTAATTTCTCTGTCTCCGTCTCATTCTTTCTATCAAGTCATGCTCACACACACATACAAACACTCCACAAGCACACACACACAAGCACTTACAAACTCACTCCACACACGCAGACACACAAACATTCAAACTCACTCCACACACATACATATATACAAACTCTTTTGATTAACAGAATTTACACATATAAACATTTGCTTGTCTCCTCTGAACAATTAATTTCCCGTCTAGGTTAAATTTACTTTATAACCATGTTATACATTCTTTATTATAGCTCGTAATCTGCTCACAATTTAGAAAAATAAAATGTATATCCATTGCTTCCTGCCGACA
The DNA here is from genome assembly GCA_028829895.1 of Sinotaia quadrata. Taxonomy (NCBI): domain Eukaryota; kingdom Metazoa; phylum Mollusca; class Gastropoda; order Architaenioglossa; family Viviparidae; genus Sinotaia; species Sinotaia quadrata. The sequence goes on from CM054181.1 coordinate 126,712,266, forward strand.
CAGTTCTAAAGAATTATAATCCTCAAATAATGTTACATGGCTTATGCAATGCTCTTCACGGTCAAGTAGGAATTTTTAAATAAACTTTGCAGTTTTTTATGAAACCAAAAATCTCTAAAAGATAACACTAATTTCCACAAACACAAGTAATTAGCATTTTCTCTAAGTATCAGAATGAATTATATAAAAAAAACAACCCTATTATTATTACTCTAAATATTAAAATAAACGCTTATTACTGTTTTCTCTAAGTATTAGAATAAATTATAAGAAAAACGCCGTACTATTTTCTTTAAGTATTAGAATAAATTATATTTTTTAAAAGCCATACTATAGCATGACTGGCATTTGGAGAGTGTAGATGGAGAGGAGTGGGGATGGGGGTGTAGAGAGGGTGGGGAGCAGAATTAAAAAAATAATTGACCGAAGAAAATTAAAATGAAGATTTGATTCGTGCCTGCATCTCAAAGTCTAAATTATTGTGTCCGTCTTTCCGTAAGACTGTTTTGTCAGTATAGGAGAGAGAATGTCATATGGTTTTTGAGTTCATCTTTTGGTAAAGTTTTTATTTTGTCGAAACAAGAGACTGTACGGTAAATGGTTCTTTTAATTTTTGTTAGGTTTCTGTTTTGTCATTGCAGGAGACGGTATGACGATCAGCAACGCAGCTAAATTTACTACTGCAGACAGGGACAACGATGTTTGCGGTAGTAACTGCGGTCAGGTGTGTGGAGGAGGTTGGTGGTACTATCACTGCGATGGAAATGCACCTGCCAATCTCAACGGTCATTATGGCGCTAATGGAATGCAAGGCGTGTTTTTGTTTCCATGGAGACAGTATCAACCCTTGAAATGGGTAGAAATGAAAATTAGACACTGACTGGAGAATTAAAGACTTAAAGCTAAAAGTTATAAATAATTGAATTTTTGTAGTTTTAAATTATAAGCCACATGTATGTCTTTGGAATATAAATGTACCTTTACTTTATTATGACGTCACTTCGAAATTAGCTGCTAATCCTCTATACGCTATCTTTTCACGTACACTCTGACACATCAATCTGTCACACATATCCACCCAGTCTTGAACTCTATTTAGTTTTATAAATTTATAGATGTATTTATTTAATAATGTACTTTCGACTGGATCCACCTATTTATAATCACTCTTTCATCTTGAAAATCTCATTGTCCACTTTATGAAACTTGCAACAATCAAAAGACAAAAACCTTTGATAAATAATGTTGTAAACTTTTCTGGGCTGGAAACCCGGTTAAAATCTGTAAGCGTATGCACAACTGAGCCGTCTAACGCGCAGGGAATATGATATTATTATAAATAGTGTCGTTATTTCTATTACCTAAGGTTAGAGATAAATCTATGTATTCTTACTAGAATTGCTGCCCCTTATTAATTGTGTGCGTGAAATATAAGATTGATTGTACGATAGTTCTGACATTGTTGCCATTTTTTTCGGGAGAGTTATTACGAGTGACTGAGTCCATGGTGTTGGCCATTCCCCTGTCTGCCAGATCTTATTGCAGATTGTTAGTAGGGCGCTTATCATGGCTTTCCAACTTCTTGGACTAGTTCTGCAGGGATGTTGTCTACTCCCGCTGACTTCCCTTTTTTTCAATGACTTCACTACAATCTCTACTTCTTCTCGGAGGATAAGGTAGTTGTCAGTGTTGGTCACTGGTGGGGTGAGTATGTCTGGGTTCCCTTTCGGTATGTGGTTGTATAGGTCTGAGCAGTATTCATTCCATCTCTTGATCTTCTGTAAGACAATTCCCTCCACTATCTTGAATGATGTAGGATGAACATGGGTGTTCACGGGGTCTTCGCTGGTTTGTGGAGTATTAGGATACATATTAGTGATCACGTGAACATTATTGGCACCTCACTTTACATTAACAAGCACAACATTTAAAGGTCTCACACATAGCTCAGAACAATCGCCTCTTTGCTCATGTCCAAGCACTGCTCAGTTTAGTCATAAAACAACTTGCAAATTCTCATTACATCTTCCATTTGTCTTTGACGAACAAATTTCATTTGTTTACAAATCATTTATTTTCAATAAAATCACACCTGGTTTGTTTCATAGGCTTTGAGGAATTTAATATTTGAACAACAATTCATTCACAATGCAGAGTGCAATGTCAGAGCTCGAAATCTCGGCAGCTCACATCATCCACAAAGGAGCGTACATCCTGGTGTGTGTGTGTGTGTGTGTGTGTGTGTGTGTGTGTGTGTGTGCGTGCGTGCGTGCGTGCGTGCGTGTATGTGTGTGTATGTGTGTGCGCGCGTGTGTGTCTAGGTGTGCGTGTGTCTGTGTGTGTGTGTGTGTGTGTGTGTGAGAGAGAGAGAGAGAGAGAGAGAGAGAGTACGTGTATTTGTGGATTTGTAATGTGTGTAAGTGAGGTGGTTGGGTGTAAATATTTGTATACATAAAATTTAACATCTTAAACACAAATTCACACACTATCAGCCTTTAAGACAAGATTCTTTATACAAACTAATACTTAAATGTTCCAGACATCAATTATAATGATGTAACTTACTACATAAAAAGAATTAATATTAATTTAATTCACGGATACAATTACTATTACTGCAGCAAACTGCAGGATGAAAAGAACCATTCGAAGACTTGCTCACTGAACATTCTATACTTTGTATGCTTTTCTTTCGATACATCACTAGCATACAGTGTTTTCACAACTATAAATATAATTCTACATCACCAGCTTACAGTAAGAATATTAGCATTGCAAATAGTGTTTTCACAACTGTAAATAATTTTTCTACACCACTAGCATACAGTATAATTATTAGCAATGCAAATAGTGTTTTCACAACTGTAAATATAATTCTACACCACTAGCATACAGTATAAATATTAGCAATGCAAATAGAGGTTTCATAACTGTAAATATAATTCTACACCACTAGCATACAGTAAGAATAATAACAATGCAAATAGTTTTTTCATAACTGTAAATATAATTCTACATCACTAGCATACAATAAGAATATTAACAATGCAACAGTTTTTTCATAACTATAAATATAATTCTACATCACTAACATACAGTAAGAATATTAACATTTCAAATAGTTTATTTCATAACTGTAAATATAATTCTTCATCACTAGCATACAGTAAGAATATTAGCAATGTAAATATTTTTTCATAACTGTAAATAATTGTAAAGAAATGGACAATAGCGTTCTTGTAAAGTTAAATTATAAAAATATTATTTCATATATAAAGAAATTTAATAGAAATAATCCAACGATTTCATATATCTTGTCCAAACAATATTTACTCTAAATGATTTGATGAATGAGTTCTGTTCTTTAAGACTCACACAATGGATTAAGATGACTAAAATAAAGTCAATATTTACTCTAAATGATTTGATGAATGAGTTCTGTTCTTTAAGACTCACACCATAGATTAAGATTACTAAAATAAAGTCAATATTTTGGTAACACATTGTCAAAATAACTGAAACAGTCATGCAATGGAAACAAATTTACTGCAAAATATCTAACAGAAAAAATTATAATACAAGTCACGATGTGTCATTGACAACAATGACTTCAGAACTGGTGATCGTCTCTGATGCAAGATAAATGTAATGGATAGCATATTGCCGGATGTGCCCGCAACAAAACTGAGTTTGCCAGGTGACCTTTCTGTTCATGGTCGATGCTCTTTCCTCTTTTCATTCAAAGAGAGACAAGGAAGGATGGGGGTATGGAAAACAATTGGCGGTTGTAATCGGTCATGTTTATTTCAATCACAACATTACAACGCTTGTTAAAAAGTTCCAATGTATCCAATGCGGCTTATCAAAGACATTTTTATTTCCATCACAAAATTCGACCGCTTGCTAAAAGCTTCCAAAATACCCAATGCGGCTTATCAAAGTCTCATGTTTACTTCCATCACAAAATTCGACCGTTTGTTAAAAGTTTGCAATGTACCCAAATGCAGCATATCATCGAATCGACAGGAAAGAGGACTACAGACGTCAAAAAGTAAGTAACTGGATGTTGTTGTTCAGTTAATTCATCTTGCAATTCAGTCATTTTTACTACATACATTTTTATATATAGGTCAATGGATTCATTAAGATGGGGTTGGGAGAAACGCTCTTTCTAATATTTAACCTGTGTGCGCGGAACTAGTTGATTGATTGATCGAGTGGGAGAATATTATTTCTGTATGGATTAAAGATATGATTACCCAGATAGAGATTGACGATCAAGAAATAGAAGTGCCACAAATTCATTATTACAAAGTCACCCCAGGGTATAGCGGCGACAATCATCTGTTGTAAATTTTTAGTTTTCAGTCCTACTTATAGTTACATAAACCAATGATTTCTATGTATTTAACCTACATCACCAACAGGACAACATATGGACATTGAACATCCATCAACAAGCTACGTTCTCCTATCCTCTGTCCAGCCTTCAAATTTGACTGATCACATGTGATGGTTGAGTGACCTATATCATAGACATATAGCAATGCAGTTATTTACTCTATGATGTATGACATAATTTAGTGTATAACGTGAGACATGATATATGTTATATGATATTAATATACTCTATGACTGATGACATTAATTTACTCTTTGGTTGATGACATTAATTTACTCTATGACTTATGACATTAATTTACTCTTTGGTTGATGACATTAATTTACTCTATGACTTATGACATTAATATACTCTATGACTGATGACATTAATTTACTCTATGACTTATGACATTAATTTACTCTATGACTGATGACATTAATTTACTCTATATCGTGAGACATTAATTATTCAAATTCGTTTGATATTAGTTTACTCTATGTTGCATGACATTAATTTATTCTATATCTGTATATCGTTTTCACTAATCAGGGACATTATCATAATGTGCACAACATTGCTGATCATTTTTCTGACGTCCATCACAAGGGCAACATGTTTAGAAGGAAATAACATCTTTAAAAAGCAATATGGTCAAAGTGTGTCTGGCCAGACAGCCATTGTGAAAAGTCGTTCCAAAATAGAATGCGCCATTTTCTGCAGACTCAATTGTGGCTGCAATTCCTTTGTCTTTGACAAAGTCACACTGACTTGCCAACTGAAACCACAAGTAACGCCTGGACTTGGAAACAAGAATCTGAATGTCTACACAAGGACTGGTATGAAGAGTTTTTCTTCAAAATAGTTAAAACAATTTTGAAACATTCTTATTTCTCTGTTGATATACTTTTGCAGATAAAAATAACGATTATGTCATGAAGTAGAAAATTGTATGATTTTTAATAATTTTATAAATTATATCATCATTATCGTCGTCGTCGACATTATCATCAACAACAACACCACTATACGAGAGTCTAATTTTTAAAGGTGAATAACTCGTCCAAACAATTACAGTGCTTTCGAAATACGAAAGTGAGTTTTATTAAAAACACAAAATGTGAACACTTAGTAGTAAAATTGTACGATTAATAGACCCTTAAGAAATGAAAGAATATTCTAACAACAGTTTACATTCATCGTTTACGGGAGGGGAGGGGGGGGGAAATTAGAAACGTTACGTCAGTACTCAATTAAATTTAACTTTAATTAAAATTTTGATCAAACATTCGTTAATGAAGCTATAATATTATCAACATGCATTTTTCATTATAAAGCGTGTAGTATTTTTAATGAAAGAAAAACTAGCATTCATCTTGACGTGTCCACAAAATAATTTTGGGTGAAAGTGTTTTTCTCCAAAAACAAATGTAACAATGCAACTAAATGATTTTCACAACAATTATTTTAATCTTGTAATTCTATTTTTTTACAAGTGAATTAAGACTTTAACTTCAAAGATTAATTCGACATTTCCTGTCCTGTCACATTTATTGCTCTTCTTTCCTGCAACAGTATCACTATGACAACTAGGGCATTACGTATTCTGAAAAAAAACAAAAGTATCACTATGACAACTACGGCATTACATATTCTGAAAGGAAACAAAGGCTGTTGTTGAGTCATAAACAGTAAAATAAGTTTGAGAAAGGAACATAAGCATTTGCAAAGTATGACAACTAGTTTCAAATTCGCCACGTGACCACTGGGAGAAATGTGAATGTGATGAATGTGTATGAAAACACTCTGGATTCCCAATTCACACAAATAATTATTTTATGGCCTAAAGTTTAGGCCCTAAACTCTAAATGACTATCTCTTGATTTTTGAATTAGTCGAGTACCATGAGTGAATAAGTAAGGAAATATCTATCCAACTATCTATCTATCTATCTATCTATCTATCTATCTATCTATCTATCTATCTATCTATCTATCTATCTATCTATCTATCTATCTATCTATCTATCTATCTATCTATCTATCTATCTATCTATCTTTCTTTCTATCTCTCTATTTGTCTGTCTACCTACCTATCTATCTATCTATCTATCTATCTATCTATCTATCTATCTATCTATCTACCTATCTATCTATCTACCTATCTATCTGTTTATCTATCTTCCCTTTTATTTCATCAATTCATTTTTCGTTTATTTTCCAAAATGTATTTTCAAATTGTGATAGGAATAAATAAACATATAATTTGTTTTTGATAAGATGCAGTTGTGCTCCAGTATATTTACACTAATTATAAATTTATTTGACAGTAAACCAACCTGCCAACTGCAAAGACGTACTGACATACGACTGCGAAAGCGGTATTCACACACTCTACCTGCCCAACTTGAGAAGTGTCAATGTCTTCTGTGACCAGTCTACAGATAATGGTGGATGGACGGTCAGCATCTGTTTTTTTTCGGAATATCTCTGTTTCTATTTCTGAAAATGAAATCATGTGTGTTTCTGACTAACGTTCGCGTCCAAGTGTGCGTGTGTCTGTGTGTGTGTGTGTGTGTGCGCGCGCGCGTGCGCTCCGCGCTTGCTTGCATGTGCATCGTGTTTATTTTTCAACCTGTGATTAAATGATACTGAAATTAGAAATCATGGATTTAAAAATAAAACGAAGAAATGATGCTTTCAAAACAAAATAATTTCGTTGGAAACAATTTGCTGATTTCATGTGAATTTATGTTACAAACTTTTCTCGTGGAGAAAAAAATAAAGAGATCCATTTCTGATTAAAACTAAACTAGAAATAAATAAATATATATATACATGACTGGATTAGCTTGTAAGTTATTATTCTGTACTGACTGGACACACTGCAACACTCTATCAACTGGACATGTTTTATACCCCGCTTATCGAACACATTGGTACACCCTATTTACTTGATATGCTCTAACTCTCTTGTCATTATTCTTGCTTTCTAACTCTCCATTGTCATTATTCTTGCTTTCTAACTCTCCATTGTCATTATTCTTGCTTTCTAACTCTCCATTGTCATTATTCTTGCTTTCTAACTCTCCATTGTCATTATTCTTGCGTTCTAACTCTCCATTGTCATGGTTGCTGAGTTCCAACACTCCTCTAACTGGAGATATTATAGACTATACTATTTATCTCTCTAGAGACTTCCTATGATCAACAGTATACTGACCGCACGCTAGTTAGTTCTTTACAGACGTCATTCATTCCAATACTACTCTCTGCGTTTCATCCACACTCCACTGACCTGATATTTAACACAGATCCACTGTGTATATGTCGGGACACGCTATTGACCTTATATTTTCCAAAGATATACTGTGTATGTAGGGACTCTCTATTGACTTGATATTTCCCAAAGATCCACTGTGTATGTAGGGAATTGACTTGATATTTTACAAAGATCCACTGTGATGTTGGGACACTCTACTGTCCTGAAGTGTTCTTGCTTTCTGCTTGACTGGATATTGTCGAACGAACGCTTCACTAATCGCATACTTACATAGCTGACTGTATTGACTGGGCATATTATAGTACATTGTACACTGCGAACCTCTTGTGTCCACTGACCGGACATGCTCCAGCAATCCACTGACCGAAAAATGAATACATTCCACTGACCGTATATAGTATATACTCCACTGACCCAATATTGTATACACTCCTTGACCGAACATTGTATACACTCCACTGTCCGCATACAGTACACACTCTACTGACATTGAAAGAACGAAAAGATAAACTAATTATTTAGAAAGCCGTTATAATGATACTCCTGATTTAACTGTTCCAGGTTATTCAAAGACGGCAGAATGGTTCGGTAACTTTCTCTCGAGAATGGGCACAGTATGAAATGGGATTTGGAAATCTAAATACCGAATTTTGGATTGGTATTGCAAACATTTTACCAAACATGAAAAACAATAATTTCACATTCATAAGTTTGTTATGAATTCATTCATTTCTTTAATTGCGTATATTCATTCTTTGCATAACTGACAACTTTTAAATTTAGTTCTCAGCCAATATTAAAAAAACCTTATTTGTTCATTAATAAAATGTTAAACAAATTTGTATTACCCAATTAATCAATCATTCAGCAATATATGTTAAACACTTATCGTTCTTTATCATGCATAAAACCTTCGTATTAATGTTTCATTGATTTATTTTCTTGTTAGTCTGTTAAAGCTAACAGACCTACCGTATTAACCAAGTTATTGCTTTGTTATCAGTATTATTTTATTAAGTCTGTGTTTGGAAGAATATAATAATAAAGAATGGATAAAGTGGTTAATCGTAAAACTTATACATTTAATAATAGCACTTTAACCGATTATTTCTTAATTTTTATTTTGACGAGAGCTTTTTTTTTTTTGTAGCAACAAACTGTAGTAGTCCTCTGCAAAGATGGCTGCAAGAAAATCTGATAGCTAGTCCGCTAGTGCTGTGGAGCAAATACTGTGTTATTCTTATGCAATGACGGTTCAAGATAGCCCTCTAGCCAGTCCTGTGGACCAAACGCACTGTATTGTTCTTTAGAAAGACGATTTTACCGTTACATATTAATTGGACAAATGACGCGCTCGTAAAATAATCTTCGTTCGTTACTAATTTGGAGATAGGTATTCTAATAGTATTATTCGTTCGTTACTAATTTGGAGATAGGTATTCTAAAAGTATTATTTTTTCATTACTAATTTGGAGATAGGTATTCTAATAGTATTATTTGTTCGTTACTAATTTGAAAATAGCTATTCTAATAGTATTATTTGTTCGTTACTAATTTGGAAATAGGTATTCTAATAGTATTATTTGTTCGTTACTAATTTGGAGATAGGTATTCTAATAGTATTATTTGTTCGTTACTAATTTGGAAATAGCTATTCTAATAGTATTATTCGTTCGTTACTAATTTGGAGATAGCTATTCTAATAGTATTATTTGTTCGTTACTAATTTGGAGATAGGTATTCTAAAAGTATTATTTGTTCGTTATTAATTTGGAGATAGGTATTCTAATAGTATTATTTGTTCGTTACTAATTTGGAGATAGGTATTCTAATAGTATTATTTGTTCAAATGGAAGCTTTTACGCATCGAGCTATGAAGTGCAAGTAATTATTATTAGGATTCTCTCCCTTGTCATCAAAAATGTATATTGGTTTATTAATGTAGGCGTGTGCCATTGTGTGGATACTGTCTAATCTTTGATATGCTAGATGTCACAGGAAATGAGGGACCGAAATTATATTTTATTTCATTTTAAAAAACCGCTAACAAAACTAATTGAAGTAATCCGAGTTTTGTTATTTTTCGTATGTAGCATGTAACTTCCAGTAACGGTCACCTAAGATCTCTTTAGTAGACAGACGTTCGTGACGCAGTGTGTGTCAATTATCATATTGAATATATATATATTAGTTTATGAAGAATATGTATATTAAATAAATTGGGACAACTGCGCACTACGGTCACATGTTGTTGACGAGAGAAATGACCAGTGCGCATTAGAATTGACCACAGAAAAGCGTGCATCACGATTACCACTATATATCCAAGGCAAAAATCATGTCACACGGCATAGCTTCTGGAAAGTTCTGGAGACCTTCAGTAAAGCTATATAAGAGGCAAAGTGAAGACTTTATTCTCAATGTTGAAAACGTCGATTCGTCTGAAGCCAGTCTAACTTCACGTATGAATTATCTCATGTACAGAGATTTCATAAAGGAAAGCTGCAATAATCTCTTTCCATCCGTTTTCCATCCGTCTGATGCCATATATTGAGTAACGAGGCAAAATTACTCAGTATAATTTTTGGCAAAGTGGAAAGTTCACTGCCAAGAAAAAACCCGATGTATGCGACGCTGGTTGTATGCAGTTAACGACACGAGGGACCAAATTTGTTCTTCCCCCTGTCTGAGTTCGTTTGGCAGTCTATCCCGCTATTGAGAAGGCTAGCACCGTGATCGTCTCTGACATCCGGAGTTCTACACTCAATGTAATGCGACGACACATCCCACTGGACGACTCTACCCGATAATGCTAAATGTCGTTGGGGTGTCCGTTTCCAACGACAGTTATCGAGGCCGACAACAGTCAGCTAAATTTCAGATTTCTCCCCAGTGATAATCTGAAAGTGGTGCCTAGATTCTGCAGAATCTTCACCTGTAATGCGACGCCTCAATTGCGTCGTGATCTTCACTTTGAAGTGCCGCTTATAAGTGACGTGTGAGTTTACGTCATCTCCTTGGAACTCTGACATTAATAGTGAGTAATAATTCGCACGGCTAACGCGCACATACTTAACTCTAGAACTCTAAGAAAATGAACAATATTATATCGTTTGCAAAATAAGAACTCTAATGTTAAAAGTAATGCTTATTTTACATGTCAACTATTGTTAAAGCGGCCCCATTTGCCGCATAAGAATTGTGTAATTAATCTTTATTTTATATTTTGAATTTCATCATTTTCATCTCCCCTTATTTCCCACAGAGTGTATGACATTGGAAAGTTGAATGAATGATTAATCACTGTGCGAAAGAGTAGTGCCCCTTTTAAATCGGGAAATAAATAACCTGATTTAAACATCTTTCAACTCTCTTGTTATTCATAGTTTTTGAGAGGGACGAAAGAATTTGTACTATTGTTTTGCACCGTTCGTCTGTTCGTCCATTTATTCACATTTATGATACACACTCACAACACACACCGCCAATAAAACGTTCCTTGGCATGACACTAATAAACTGGGCCCCACCCAAACATCAATGGTGTATGTCATGTGTGTCTATGTAACAACCTGACACGACGTAGTACTGGCATACGTCACATGGGCTTTTCTTGGAGGTGCACCGGAGCAGGCCAAAAATAGACTTCACCCCTTGCATCTCTAACTTCAGCTCGGGGTCGGCTTGTAACGAGCCTCCCGTTTTGTGACACTAGACTAATAAAGGGAGATCATTTCGTGCACCTACTCAACGGACTATATGTGTACAAAATATTTTTTTATTATTAAAACTGGAAAGATAATTAAATATTTGGCAACAATACTGTTTCTATAATCTTCAAACTACAGCATGAATCAAGGGAAATAATATTCACTTGATGCACTAGTTAACATTTATATTATTTCTGACTTTCTAATTCCGATCACATAATTAGTATTAGTGAAATCATAAAATCTTAACTCCTATTACCGTAACAATAAAAAGATAATTATGTCAGTTTGCACTAGTATAGATAATAATTATTGCACTACTATTCCTAGGACTTGCCAATCTCTATGATTTGACAAACTCTCGTAACTGCACCCAGACCAATGTAACTCTACGTATCGATCTGATGGACTTCAACGGTACCACGGCCTACGCTGTGTATGACACGTTTTACATTATGAACTCCAGCTACAATTACCAACTTGTCATTGGCGGTTACCATGGAAACGCAGGTACACTTAATTCTTTAAATTGTTAATAGTCTGTGTCAATCATTGAGTTACTGCACTTTGTTGTGTCTATGATGAACAGGTTTTGTGTTAAATGTAAGTATGCATTTACAATTATTAAATGTACATATTCACGTGTGACTTTTGTTAACTGTACTTTTACGAAGAAGAGTGCGTTTGCAAAAAAAACAGTGTGTATTTCCGTTTATAACGGTATACATCTTTACATAAATGTACTTTTCTGGTAAAGATTGCATGATTATACAAATTTTATAGAATGTAAACGTTTTAATTACGAGTGCGGTCTTCACACGCAAGTGTGTAAATCTTGAAATAAAGTTTACATATAATTACTAGTTCCACGAATCTTTTGTTGGTTTTATTTATTTATTTATTGGTATAATTTTTCAAGTCTAAATGAACGTGTGTTGAATCACGAAGCACAATTTTTCCAATATTCTCAAAGTGTACAGTCGAAAGAAAATAGCCTAGCAACTCCTTCGTATGCCGGTCCTTTCAACTACTCTTCCATTTTAATGCAGCAGTACACACGTCCTTCTTTAACAGTAATGCTTCTACCATTTCTGTCTCAGAGGGAGGATGGGGGGATACACTATTCAACTGGGTCTTAGTGTGACAGAGTAAATTTGCCTGTCCTTAATTTTAAATTTAAATTGTTAAATTAACAGAGTAACCCATCTTTGGGCACTCCTTATGATGGTATTTTGGAAAATGTCTGAGTTGAGTAAACACTCGAGGCGAGAATGTGGTAGAATTTGCTGATGTAATGGAAACTAGTGAGAAGATTTTATTATCCAATGATTATGATTTACAAGAACGAGACCAGCCAATGGGCTTAGAATAAAACGTTTACATGATATAGAGAAACCTACTGTCTAAACACTTGAATTTTGAGTGGCAAGAAGAAGTCCAGTTTTGAAAGGCGGCCACTAGCTTGGTGGTGAGTTACCTGACTGATTGAGGTGAGAATGGACCTAAAAATATTTCATGTACTTTTGCTCTTGATATGTTATACTTGTGTTTAATAAGATGTATTATGTGAGTACACTATTTCTACAAATGTTTGTAAGTACGCAAACACTTGGAATTGTTTTTATATGCTGTTTGAATGTATCGGGCTAATAAATACCATTGCAGGAAACTGGAGAGTTTGAGACTGGAATGTAAGAAAGAATGGAGTTTTAAAGCAATAAACTGGAAGCTAAGCATTTGTTCTCTGCTTATCTTTTACAGAGGCAAGTACCCTTTTCTGCTTTCATTTCAAGATTTGATTTGTACCTCCTGGTTTACTCTTTGTAAACCGCTACGACCGACTGAAGTAAAGGCTTGAACAGCTTTTAAGTGTAAGAACACACTACACTCTAATGATGTGTGGTGGCAAGATAAATTGACTACCAGACCAATTTATGATGTACAGAAGTTGTTTGATGTCACCAAATTTATTGTTTGAGGGAGGTGACACAGCGAAAGGAAGCATTGAGGTTAACTCTAAGTAGCTGAACAGTGTTTTTCAATTTGCAAGTGAGGCATGTGGAGCTGGCGAAATAACTGATGACAATTGCAAAAGCATGAGGAAGGACTATTGGGACTGCAGTTATGAAAAGGTTATGTAAAACTATTATTGCATATCTCTAATGACTCTATTTCTTTTCTCTGATAAAAATATCCTGTACTCAGTATTGACTCTATTGTTGAATTGTATTTTTTAAGAGATAGACTGTGTAAAACATAGAAACTATTCGAATGTGGTTTCATAGAAACCTATCAAGTAATCTATTTCATTGTATTTGTCATATGTATATTTTATTTTTGATTTAATAAATTATTTGTTAAATTTACTGACCTTTTTACGCATATTGATAATCTTATGTTGGAGAAGAAAGTGGGTGGAGGGGGGCTCTCTAAATATAGACTAAAAGACGGATTTGTCTTCTTGTTTAATAAGACGTTTTCCACCTATGGAACATTGTGTGACAGTAAATGTTTGTCTTTAAATGTTCGGGAAGAGAGAGAACATTTACAGCGCCCGATCATCCACCAAGAGAGAGAGAGAGAGATGAATGGATGATCTTTAATAAAATAAATTAAGATTCTCATCACTTGTAATTAATTTTGGATGGTTAATTAATTAATATTCATTCACTAAGTGGCGTTGATGTCACATAAATAGGCTTAAGGCATTGCTGAGTTTCGAAAATGTATCCAAATCAGCCGTGTATATTGCACGCTATAGACTGTTGTATTAGCTATGCTACAACCGCCTACATAGAACGTACGTCAGGGTCTGCTCTTTCATAAAGCATATAAAAGTGGCGTACCAATCATCTGCCATTGTAATACTCGATCAGCGACCTTTAATCTGACTTGGGGGAAAAGAAGACTAGCATCATTATGTTAACAAAAACAAGGATTCAAAAATTAGACAAACGCACTAAAAGGCGCATGCAAAATAATTCATTTTGAAAATAAATAAATTTTTACTACTCTCGAAACATGGGTGCCGCAAGCGGCAACACAACATTGCACTTTTAAGGGAATCTAATTAAAACTATTAATCTTTCAGCTCATCTGATTAATTTGTAATGTTAATTATGAAATTTGTAATAAAATTTCATTAAAAAAAAAAAGATAGTCTAAGGTACTTGACTCTTTTGACAATAGAAATAATATATTCTCATTCCATGATTAAGAAGCTTTATCATCGAATACGGACACGTTCCAAATTAATGTGTATTGTTTGGCAAATAGTTTATTGTAATAAATTTCTACACAAGTCTTCCATATTGCTAAGCATTGCGTCTTTAAGACAAACAAGGGTAAATAGGAACTGAATTTCGGTTATTCGTTACATGCAAATGACACGCGACATTTATATGAATTGCATGTTTCGTCCAGAAGTTATTTTATCTGCACATGAATGACGACACGCCTCTGTCAATATAGTAAAAACTCTGTACATGTATGTGCATGATGGTTGGGTTACTGGTCTTAGAATAGCGATTATTATTATTATTATTATTCTGCCTCATTCCACGACTTCTGTTTTGACTGTCGGTTGTGATCCAAGGTCTCGGAATCTTACCAAGATTCTAGAAGATCCAAGGTTTTACGGAGGATGTGGGCACTTTCGAGGAGCGCTGCTTTGAGTAGTGGAGCGAGTTTGTGGTTTCCAGGAAGTTTATTCAGGTAGCCTTCCAATTCAGATGTTATGTTCCCCAAGGCTCCTATCACTATAGGTATCACTTCTGCTTTTACATTCCACAGTCTCTGAATTTCTAGTCTGAGGTCTTGGTATTTTTCTGTTTTTTCTCTTTCTTTTGTTTTTATGTTTCTATCACTTGGAACAGCGACATCAATGATTGCTACTGTTCTGTTGGACTTATTGAGAACTAAAATGTCTGGTCTTCGTGCAGGGATCACCCTATCTGTTCTTATCTCGAAGTCCCACAGTATTTTGACTTCTTCTGTTTCGGTGACTGCTTCTGGTTGGTGCATCCATGCTCTTTCTGGGGTTTTTATGCCATAGTTCTCACACAGATTTCTATGTATGTGTTTTGCCACTTCATTGTGTCGTTTGGTGTATTCTGTTCCTGCCAGAACCTGACATCCAGATAGTATGTGTTCTGTTGTCTCATCCATGGATTTGCAGAGTCTACATTTGGAATCATTTGAAATTTTGAAAATTTTGAAATTATTATTATTATTATTATCACCATTATTATTATTACTACAATTATTATTATTATTATCACCATTATTATTATTATTATTATAAACATGAGATTAATTTCTCTTTCCATAATGAGCTGGTTTCCTATACAATAGAGTGTCGACTGCTATAAAAATAACATTTTAAATATAAAAGCGAGATTTCGTCAATCAAAGCATCTAATTCGTTGGAACACACACACGCACATACACATAAGCACACGCACACATACACAAATTTCCAAACGCGTGTTTACGTATGGCCTCTCCCACTAACTCTCTCTCTCTCTCTTTATTTCTCTCTCTCTCTATCCTATCTCCTCCCAAACTTTCCCTCCCTTCTTTCTTTCTTTGCATTTAAAAAAATGTTTCCTTCCCTTAATTTCTCTGTCTCCGTCTCATTCTTTCTATCAAGTCATGCTCACACACAATACAAACTCACTCAACACGCACACACACACAAGCACTTACAAACTCACTCCACACACGCAGACACACAAACATTCAAACTCACTCCACACACATACATATACACAAACTCTTTTCATTAACAGAATTTACACATATAAACATTTGCTTGTCTCCTCTGAACAATTCATTTCCCGTCTAGGTTAAATTTACTTTATAACCATGTTATACATTCTTTATTATTGCTCGTAATCTGCTCACAATTTAGAAAAATAAAATGTACATCCATTGCTTCGCGCCGACACAGTTCTAAAGAATTATAATCCTCAATTAATTATTACATGGCTTATGCAATGCTCTTCACGGTCAATAGGAATTTTTAAATAAACTTTGCAGTTTTTTATGTAACCAAAAATCTCTAAAAGCTAACACTAATTTCCACAAACACAAGTGATTAGCATTTTCTCTAAGTATCAGAATGAATTATAAGAAAAACACCTTTTATTATTACTTTAAGTATTGGAATAAACGCTTATTACTGTTTTTTCTAAGTATTAGAATAAATTATATTTTTAAAAAGCCATACTATAGCATGACTGGCATTTGGAGAGTGTAGATGGAGAGGAGTGGAGATGGGGGTGTAGAGAGGGTGGGGAGCAGAATAAAAAAAATAATTGATCGAAGAAAATTAAAATGAAGATTTGATTCGTGCCTGCCTCTCAAAGTCTAAATTCTTGTGTCCGTCTTTCCGTAAGACTGTTTTGTAAGTATAGGAGAGAGAATGTCATATGGGTTTTTAGTTCATCTTTTGGTAAAGTTTTTATTTTGTCAAAACAAGAGACTGTACGGTAAATGGTTCTTTTAATTTTTGTTAGGTTTTTGTTTTGTCATTGCAGGAGACGGTATGACGATCAGCAACGCAGCTAAATTTACTACTGCAGACAGGGACAACGATGACTGTGTTAACAACTGCGGTCAGGTGTGTGGAGGAGGGTGGTGGTACTATCACTGCGATGGAAATGAACCGTCCGCCAATCTCAACGGTCATTATGGCGCTAATGGAATTCAAGGCGTGTTTTTGTTTCCATGGAGACAGTATCAACCCTTGAAATGGGTAGAAATGA
The DNA here is from genome assembly GCA_028829895.1 of Sinotaia quadrata. NCBI lineage: Eukaryota > Metazoa > Mollusca > Gastropoda > Architaenioglossa > Viviparidae > Sinotaia > Sinotaia quadrata. Next base: position 126,729,406 of record CM054181.1, read on the forward strand.
AAATTAGACACTGAAAGGGGAATTAACGACTTAAAGCTAAAAGTTATAAATAATTGACTTTTTGTAGTTTTAAATTATAAGCCACATGTATGTCTTTGGAATATAAATGTCATTGGCGGTTACCATGGAAACGCAGGTAAAATTAATTCATTAAATTGTTAATAGTCTGTGTAAATCACCAACTGTGCTATTGCATTTTGTAGTGTCTTTGATAAGTATGTATTTACAAATATTAAGTGATCTTATTCACCTGTGTATTTTGGTAACTGTACTTTTACGAGGAAGAGTGCGTTTGCAAAAAAACCAAAGTGTGTATTTCCGTTTATAACGGTATACATCTTTACATAAATGTACTTTTCTGGTAAAGATTACATGATTATAGAAATTTTATAGAATGTACACGTTTTTAATTACGAGTGTGTTATTCACGTGCAAGTGTGCAAATCTTGAAATAAAGTTTACGTATAATTAACTCGTACCACGAAGCTTTGCTTTGGTTCATTTATATATAATTTTTTTTCAAGTCTAAATGAAAGTGTGTTGATACATGAAGAACGATTTTTTTCACTATTCTCATAGTGTACAGTTGCAATAAAATAATCTAACAACTCATTCGTATGCCGGTCCTTTCAGCTACTCTTCCAGTTTCATGCACCAGTACACACGTTCTCCTTCAAAAGCAATGCTTCCACCATTTCTGCCTCACAGAGTGGGCGGGAGATTACTCTATTCAACTGGGTCGTAGTTTAATTTCAGGGGATTGCTAAGTTCACAAAAGAAATCAAAATCAGCTCTATATATTTGCTACGCTACAGACTGTTGTATTAGCTATGCTACAATCGCCTACATAAAACATACGACCGGGTCTGCTCTTTCATTATAAATATTTAAATAGTGTACCAATCATCTGTCGTTCTAATACTTGATCAGCGAATTTTCATCTGGCTTGGGTGAAAAGAAGACTAACACCATTATAATAACAAAATCAAGGAATCAGAAGTTAGACAAGAGCACAAAATTGGTTATTAAATAATAAATAAGACGCATACAAAAATAATTCTTTTGGAAAATAAATAAAATGTTACCACGCACTAAACATGAGTGCCACAAGGGATGACAACATTACACCTTTTTCCTGGACTGCAGAGATCGGTCCAAAACGTCAAGTTGTCAGCCGTAAGGTATTGAGAGAATCTATTTAAAACTAGCACATCTGAATAATTTATAATGTAATACAATTTCATTAAAAAAATTATCATAGTCTAAGATACTTGACTCTCGACCACTGTATCCATTTGACAATAGAAATATATTCTCAGACCTTGATAGGAAAGCTTTGTCATCGAAAAAGTACAAAAGGACTCGTTCCAAATAAATGAATATCGTTTGGCAAAGAGTTTATTGCAATAAATTTCTACACAAGTCTTCCATATTGCTAAGCATTGCGTCTTTAAGACAAAGAAGGGTAAATACGAACTGAATTTCGGTTATTCGTTAGATGCAAATGGCATGCGACATTTATATGAATTGCATGTTTCATCCAGCATTTATTTATCTGCATATGAATGACGACAGGCGTTTTACCGTGATCAAAACTCTGTATATGCTGTGTATGATTGTTGGTTGACTGGGGACTTGGAATAGCGACTATTATTATTATTAACATGAGATTAATTTCTCTTTCCAGAACAAGTTGATTTAGGAGATAGCAGGTTAACGACTGCTATAAAAATAAAATTTTAATATAAAAGAGGGGTGTAGTAAATCAATGCGTCTACTTTCTTGGAACACACACGCACTCACATACATAAACTTCCACTCTCTCTCTCTCTCTCTCTCTCTCTCTCTCTCACTCTCTCTCTCTCACTCTCTCTCTCTCACTCTCTCTCTCTCTCTCACTCTCTCTCTCTCACTCTCTCTCTCTCACTCTCTCTCTCTCTCTATGTTTCTCTCCTTCTCTATCGTATCTCCTCCCAATCTTTCCCTGCCTTCGTTATTTCCTTCCCACCATGTGTCTCTCCGTCTCTCTGTTTCTGTCATGGCATGCTCAGAAACACACACACACACACATATATATATATATTATATATATATATATAATACACACAAACCCTTTCCAATTATCACAATTTACACAAATAAACATTTGCTTTTCTCCTCTGAATAATTTATTTCCCGACTAGGTTAATAACAATTAATAATTAAATTCTTTATTATAGCTCGTAATCTTCTTTATTATAGCTCGTAATCTGCTCACAATTTAAAAAATAAATTTACGTCTATTGCTTCGCGCCTATACAGTTCTAAAGAATTATAATCCTTAATGAATGTTACATGGTTTTTGTAATTCTCTTCACGGGACAAGTAGGAATTTTTAAATAAACTTTGTAGTTTTTTATGAAACCAAAAATCTCTATAGCTAACACTAATTTCCACGAACACAAGTGATTAGTATTTTCTCTAAGTATAAGAATGAATTATAAGAAAAACACCTATTATTATTACTCTAAGTATAAGAATGAATTATAAGAAAAACACCTATTATTATTACTCTAAGTATAAGAATGAATTATAAGAAAAACACCTATTATTATTACTTAACCTATTATTATTACTCTAAGTATAAGAATGAATTATAAGAAAAACACCTATTATTATTACTCTAAGTATTAGAATAAATTATAAAAAATCGCCATACTATTGCAGTTAGAGAGTATAGTGGGAGAGGAGTGGGGAGGGGTGTAGAGAAGGTGGGGAGCAGAAAAAAAATAATTAACCGAAGAAAATTAAAATGAAGATTTAATTCGTGCATGCTTCTCAAAGTCTAAATTCTTGTGTCCGTCTTACCGTAAGATTGTTTTTTAAGTATAGGAGTGAGAATGTCATATGGTTTTTGAGTTCATCTTTTTGTAAAGTTTTTATTTTGTCAAAACAAGAGACAGTGTAGAATGTGATTCATTTCATTTTTGCTAAGTTTTTGTTTTATCAAAATAAGAGACAGTGTAGAATATGGTACTTTTAATTTTTGCTAGGTTTTTGTTTTATCATAATAAGAGTGTGGAATATGGTTCTTTTAATTTTAGCTAGGTTTTTGTTTTATGAAGGGTGGAATATGGTTCTTTTAATTTTTGCTAGGTTTTTGTTTTGTCAATGCAGCAGACGGTATGGCGTACAGCAACGCATCCCAATTCTCTACTGCAGACAGGGACAACGAGCAATGCAGTGAAAACTGCGGTCAGTTGTGCGAAGGAGGGTGGTGGCACGTTCATTGCCATGGAAATGAACCGTCCGCCAATCTCAACGGTCATTATGGCGCTAATGGAATTCAAGGCGTGTTTTTGTTTCCATGGAGACAGTATCAACCCTTGAAATGGGTAGAAATGAAAATTAGACACTGACTGGAGAATTAAAGACTTAATGCTAAAAGTTATAAATAATTGACTTTTTGTACTTTTAAATTATAAGCCACATGTATGTCTTTGGAATATAAATGTACCTTTACTTTATTATCACGTCACTTCGAAATTAGCTGCTAATCCTCTATATGCTATCTTTTCACGTACACTCTGACACATCAATCTGTCACACATATCCACCCAGTCTAGAACTCTATTTAGTTTTATAAATTAATAGATGTATTTATTTAATAATGTACTCTCGTCTGGATCCACCCATTTATAATCCCTCTTTCATTTTGAAAATCTTATTGTCCACTTTATGAAACTTGCAACAATCAAAAGACAAAATCCTTTGATAAATAATGTTGTAAACTTTTCTGGGCTGGAAACCCAGTTAAAATCTGTAAGCTAATCCATAACTGAGCCGTCTAACGCGCAGGGAATATGATATTATTATAAATAGTGTCGTTATTTCTATTATCTAAGGTTAGAGATAAATCTACGTATTCTTACTAGAATTGCTGCCCCTTATTAATTGTGTGGGTGAAATATAAGATTGATTGTACGATACTTCTGACATTGTTGCCATTTTTTTCGGGAGAGTTATTACGAGTGACTGAGTCCATGGTGTTGGCCATTCCCCTGACTGCCAGATCTTATTGCAGATTATTAGTATGGCGCTTATCATGGCTTTCCCCCTTCTTGGACTAGTTCTGCAGGGATGTTGTCTACTCCCACTCCCACTGACTTCCCTTTTTTCAATGACTTCACTGCAATATCTACTTCTTCTCGGAGGATTGGGTAGTTGTTAGTGTTGGTCACTGGTGGGGTGAGTATGTCTGGGTTCCCTGTAGGTATGTGGTTGTATAGGTCTGAGCAGTATTCATTCCATCTCTTGATCTTCTGTAAGACAATTCCCTCCACTATCTTGAATGATGTAGGATGAACATGGGTGTTCACGGGGTCTTCGCTGGTTTGTGGAGTATTAGGATACACATTAGTGATCACGTGAACATTATTGGCACCTCACTTTACATTAACAAGCACAACATTTAACAGTCTCACACATAGCTCAGAACAGTCGCCTCTTTGCTCATGTCCAAGCACTGCTCAGTTTAGTCACAACATTTAACAGTCGCCTATTTGCACATTTCCAAGCACTGCTCAGTTTAGTCATAAAACAACTTGCAAATTCTCTTTACATCTTCCATTTGTCTTTGACGAACAAATTTCATATGCAGTTTGTTTACAAATCATTTACTTTCCATAAAATCACACCTGTTTTGTTTCATAGGCTTTGAGGAATTTAATATTTGAACAACAATTCATTCACAATGCAGAGTGCAATGTCAGAGAGATTGAAATCTCGGCAACTCACATCATCCACAAAGGAGCGTACATCCTGGTGTGTGGGTGTGTGTGTGTGTGTGCGTGTGTGCGTGCGTGCGTGCGTGTATGTGTATGTGTCTGTGTGTGTGTGTGCGTGTGTCTGTGTGTGTGAGAGAGAGAGAGAGAGAGAGAGTACGTGTATTTGTGGATTTGTACTGTGTGTGAGTGAGGTGGTTGGGTGTAAATATTTGTATACATAAAATTTAACATCTTAAACACAAATTCACACTCTATCAGCCTTTAAGACAAGATTCTTTATACAAACTAATACTTAAATGTTCCAGATATCAATTATAATGATGAAACTTGCTACATAAAAAGAATTAATATTAATTTAATGCACGGATACAATTACTATTACTGCAGCAAACTGCAGGATGAAAAGAACCATTCGAAGACTTGCTCACTGAACATTCTATACTTTGTATGCTTTTCTTTCGATACATCACTAGCATACAGTGTTTTCACAACTATAAATATAATTCTACATCACCAGCATACAGTAAGAATATTAGCATTGCAAATAGTGTTTTCACAACTGTAAATAATTTTTCTACACCACTAGCATACAGTATAATTATTAGCAATGCAAATAGAGTTTTCATAACTGTAAATATAATTCTACACCACTAGCATACAGTATAAATATTAGCAATGCAAATAGAGTTTTCATAACTGTAAATATAATTCTACACCACTAGCATACAGTAAGAATAATAACAATGCAAATAGTTTTTTCATAACTGTAAATATAATTCTACATCACTAGCATACAATAAGAATAATAACAATGCAAAAGTTTTTTCATAACTATAAATATAATTCTACATCACTAACATACAGTAAGAATATTAACATTACAAATAGTTTTTTTCATAACTGTAAATATAATTCTACATCACTAGCATCCAGTAAGAATATTAGCAATGTAAATATTTTTTCATAACTGTAAATAATTGTAAAGAAATGGACAATAGCGTTCTTGTAAAGTTAAATTATAAAAGTATTATTTCATATATAAAGAAATTTAATAGAAATAATCCAACGATTTCATATATCTTGTCCAAACAATATTTACTCTAAATGATTTGATGAATGAGTTCGGTTCTTTAAGACTCACACCATAGATTAAGATGACTAAAATAAAGTCAATATTTACTCTAAATGATTTGATGAATGAGTTCTGTTCTTTAAGACTCACACCATGGATTAAGATGACTAAAATAAAGTCAATATTTACTCTAAATGATTTGATGAATGAGTTCGGTTCTTTAAAACTCACACTTGGATTAAGATGACTAAAACTAAAGTCAATATTTCGGTAACACATTGTAAAAATAACTGAAACAGTCATGCAATGGAAACAAATTTACTGCAAAATATCTAACAGAAAAAATTATAATACAAGTCTCGATGTGTCCTTGACAACAATGACTTCAGAACTGGTGATCGTCTCTGATGCAAGATAAATGTAATGGATATCACATTGCCGGATGTGCCCGAAACAAAACTGAGCTTGCCAGGTAACCTTTCTGTTCAAGATCGATTCTCTTTCCACTTTCCATTCAAAGAGAGACAAGGAAGGAGGTGGGTATATAAAACAATTGGCGGCAGTAATCGGTCATGGGTATTTCCATCACATCATTACAACGCTTGTTAAAAACTTCCAAAGTACCCAATGCGGCTTATCAAAGTCTCTTGTTTATTTCCATCACAAAATTCGACCGTTTGTTAAAAGTTTGCAATGTACCCATAAATATGATAATGCAGCATATCAACGAATCGACAGGAAAGAGGACTACAGACGTCAAAAAGTAAGTAAACGGATGTTGTTGTTCAGTTAATGCATCTTGCAATTAAGTCATTTTTACTACATACATTTTTATATATAGGTCAATGGATTCATTAAGATGGGGTTGGGAGCAACGCTCTTTATAATATTTAACCTGTGTGCGCGGGACTGGCTGATTGATTGATCGAGTGGGAGAATCTTATAGGTGTATAGATTAAAGATATGATTACCCAGATAGAGATTGACGATTACTTGATCAGGAACTAGAAGTGCCACAAATTCATTATTACAAAGTCACCCCAGGGTATAGCGGCGACAACCTTCTCTGTTGTACCATTTTAGTTTTCAGTTCTACTTATAGATACATAAACCCATGATTTCTAATGTGGAAGGGTGTATGTACGTGTGTACAGAGTGAGTGCGTAGCGCTTGTTTTGCCGGGCGGCAAAGTAGGTCATCGGCCACTAGTTTGAACCGCGCGGCGCGGTCTGCTATATAGTAATGTGTATGGCTGTGCCACTGTGTACATATTTAACCGCCACTTATCATATTATATATTTATTTAATAAAGTTAATGTTTATGTATTCTAATAGTTAGTGGGATGTAGTTTATATTTATATATTTTGTGCAAGTTAATTTATATTGTTTTCTAAGTGTATTTTATGATTTATGTATGTGTATATGGTTTTCCCCTGGCCCATGAATATAGTTAATTATTTTATTTTATAATTTATTTCGTGAATTATATTGTAAGGAAGTATTGTATTTAAAGAGTATTTAGTGTACTATTTTTTGATAGTTAAAGTATTATATAACTCTAGGTAGTTTAGGAGGAATTTATGTTAGAACGAAAGTAGGTTAGCACAGAAGAGCCCGTTTAGCATTAGTTTTACTACAGTTCCAGAATTGTCTAGTGGAGTCCCCTTTGCCGCCTGAGAGAGTGTGCGAGAGGAGTCTTTAGTCTTTTAGTCGTCTTTAGTCGTCTTTGGTGGTCGTCTTTTGGAGAGTGGTCGAGAGAGGAGCGTGGTTGGCGGTGTGTCGCCGAAATAAAGATAGAAGAAAATGTAAACACGTGTTGCGTGTTTTGCCTCTTCTGCTATGGTTGCCGTATCGTCCCATTGCATCTTCATCGTTTCATCATCTCCTCGCACCCTGGGGTGACCCATAACAATATAACACCAACACCACACCCCATCACATTATGTATTTAACCTCTACATCACCAACAGGACAACATATGGACATTTATTTTTGAACATCCATCAACAAGCTACTTTCTGCTATCCTCTGTCCATTCTTAAAATTTGACTGCTCACATGTGATGGTTGAGTGACCTATATCATAGACATATAGCAATGCAGTTATTTACTCTATGATGTATGACATTAATTTAGTGTATAGCGTGGGACATGAATTATACTATGTTATATGACATTAATATACTCTATGACTGATGACATTAATATATTCTATGACTTATGACATTAATTTACTCTTTGATTGATGACATTAATTTACTCTATGACTGATGACAATAATTTACTCTATATCGTGAGACATTAATCATTCAATGTCGTTTGATATTAGTTAATGTTGCATGACATTAATTTACTGTATATCGTTTTCACTAATCAGGGACATTATCACAATGTGCACAACATTGCTGATCATTTTTCTGGCCTCCATCACAAGGGCAACATGTTTAGAAAGAAATAGCATCTTTAAAGTGCAGTATGGTCAAAGTGTGTCTGACCAGGCAGCCATTGTGAAAAGTCGTTCCAAAATAGAATGCGCCATTTTCTGCAGACTCAATTGTGCCTGCAATTCCTTTGTCTTTGACAAAGTAACACTGACTTGCCAACTGAAACCACAAGTAACGCTTGGACTTGGAAACAACACTCTGAATGTCTACACAAGGACTGGTATGAAGAGATTTTCTTGAAAATAGTTCAAACAATTTTGAAATATTCTTATTTCTCTGTTGGTATACTGTTGCAGACTAAAATAACGATTATGTCATGAAGTAGAAAATTGTATGATTTTTTTAATAATTTTATAAAATATATCATCATTATCGTCGTCGTCGACATTATCATCAACAACAACACCACTATACGAGAGTCTAATTTTTAAAGGGGAATAACTCGTCCAAACTATTACAGTGCTTTCGAAATACGAAAGTGAGTTTTATTTAAAAACACAAAATGTAAACTCTTAGTAGTAAAATTGTACGATTAATAGACCCTTAAGAAATAAAAGAATATTCTCACAAAAGTTTACATTCATCGTTTACGGGAGGGGGGGGGGAAATTAGAAACGTTAGGAGAGAACTCAATTAAATTTAACTTTAATTAAAATTTTGATCAAACATTAGTTAATGAAGCTATAATATTATCAACATGCAGTTTTCATTTTAAAGCGTGTAGTATTTTTAATGAAAGAAAAACTAGCATTCATCTTGACCTGTCCACAAAATAATTTTGGGTGAAAGAGTTTTTCTCCAAAAACTAACTAATGATTTTCACAACAATTATTTTAACCTTGTAATTCTATTTTTTTACAAGTGAATTAAGACTTTAACTTTAAAGATTAATTCGACATTTCCTGTCCTGTCACATTTATTGTTCTTCTTTCCTGCAAAAGTATCACTATGACAACTACGGCATTACGTATTCTGAAAGGAAACAAAAGTATCGCTATGACAACTACGGCATTACGTATTCTGAAAGGAAAAAAAGTATCACTATGACAACTAAACATTACGAATTCTGAAAGGAAACAAAAGTATCGCTATGACAACTAAACATTACGAATTCTGAAAGGAAACAAAAATATCACTATGACAACTATGGCATTACATATTCTGAAAGGAAACAAAGGCTGTTGTTGAGTCATAAACAGTAAAATAAGTTTGAGAAAGGAACATAAGCATTTGCAAAGTATGACAACTAGTTTCAAATTCGCCACGTGACCACTGGGAGAAATGTGAATGTGACAAATGTGTATGAAAACACTCTTGATTCCCAATTCACACAAATAATTATTTTATGGCCTAAAGTTTAGGCCCTAAACTCTAAATGACTATCTCTTGATTTTTGAATTAGTCGAGTACCATGAGTGAGTAAGTAAGGAAATATCTATCTATCTATCTATCTATCTATCTATCTATCTATCTATCTATCTATCTATCTATCTATCTATCTATCTATCTATCTATCTATCTATCTACTATCTATCTATCTATCTATCGATCTTCGATTTTATTTCATCAATTCGTTTTCGTTTATTTTCCAAAATGTATTTTCAAATTGTGATAGGAATAAATAAACATATAATTTGTTTTTGATAAGATGCAGCTGTGCTCCAGTATATTTACATTAATTATAAATTTATTTGACAGTAAACCAACCTGCCAACTGCAAGGACGTACAGACATATGACAGAAAAAGCGGTATTCACACACTCTACCTGCCCAACTTGAAAAGTGTCACTGTCTTCTGTGACCAGTCTACAGATAATGGTGGATGGATGGTCAGCCTCTATTCTTTTTCGGAATATTTCTTTTTCTATTTCTGAAAATGAAATGATGTGTGTTTCTGACTCACGTTCGCGTCCAAGTGTGTGTGTGTGTGTGTGTGTGTGTGTGTGTGTGTGTGTGTGTGTGTGTGTGTGTGTGTGTGTGCGTGTGTTTGTGTGTGTGTGTGTTTGTGTGTGTGTGTGTGTGTGTTTGTGTGTGTGTATGTGTGCGTGTGTGTGTGTGTGTGTGTGTGTGTGTGCGTGCGTGCGTGTGTGTGTGTGTATGTGTGTGTGTGTACGCTCCGCGCTTGCTTGCGTGTGCATCGTGTTATTTTTCAACCTGTGACTAAATAATACTGAAATAAGAAATCATGGATTTAAAAATAAAAAGAAGAAATTATGCTTTCAAATCAAAATAATTTCGTTGGAAACAATTTGCTGATTTCATGTGAATTTATGTTACAAACTTTTCTCGTGGAGAAAAAAATAAAGAGATACATTTCTGATTAAAACTAAACTATAAATAAATAAATATATATATACATGACTGGATTAGCTTGTAAGTTATTATTCTGTACTGACTGGACACACTGCAACACTCTATCAACTGGACACACTGCAACACTCTATCAACTGGACACACTGCAACACTCTATCAACTGGACACACTGCAACACTCTATCAACTGGACATGTTTTATACCCCGCTAATCGAACATATTCGTACACCCGATTTACTTGAAATGTTCTAACTCTCCTTTGTCATTATTCTTGCTTTCTAACTCTCCATTGTCATTATTCTTGCGTTCTAACTCTCCACTGTCACTACTCTTGCTTTCTAACTCTCCAATATTGCTGCGTTCTAATTCTCCATTGTCACTACTCTTGCTTTCATACTTTCCAATATTGCTTCGTTCTAACTGTCCATTGTCATTATTCTTGCTTTCTAACTCTCCATTGTCACTACTCTTGCTTTCTAACTCTCCAATATTGCTGCGTTCTAACTGTCCATTGTCATTATTCTTGCTTTCTAACTCTCCATTGTCATTATTACTGCTTTCTAACTCTCCATTGTCATTATTCTTGCTTTAATACTCTCCATTGTCATTATTCTTGCTTTCTAACTCTCCATTGTCATGGTTGCTGAGTTCCAACACTCCTCTAACTGGAGATATTATAGACTACACTACTTATCTCTCTACTGACTTCCTATGATCAACAGTATACTGACTGCACGCTCGTTAGTTCTTTACAGACGTCATTCATTCCAATACTACTCTCTGCGTTTCATCCACACTCCACTGACCTGATATTTAACAAAGATCCACTGTGTATATGTCGGGACACGCTATTGACCTTATATTTACCAAAGATCCACTGTGTATGTAGGGACTCTCTATTGACTTGATATTTTCCAAAGATCCATTGTGTGTATGTTGGGACACTCTATTGACTTGATATTTTCCAAAGATCCACTGTGTGTATGTTGGGACACTCTACTGTCCTGAAGTGTTCTTGCTTTCTGCTTGACTGGATATTGTCGAACTAACGCTTCACTAATCGCATACTTACATTTGCTGACTGTATTGACTGGGCTTATTATAGTACATTATACACTGCGCACCTCTTGCGTCCACTGACCGGACATGCTCCAGCAATCCACTGACCGAAAAATGTATACATTCTACTGACCGTATATAGTATATACTCCACTGACCCAATATTGTATACACTCCGTGACCGAACATTGTATACACTCCACTGTCCGCATACTGTACACACTCTACTGACATTGAAAGAATGAAAAGTTAAACTAATTATTTAGAAAGCCGTTATAATGATACTCCTGATTTAAATGTTCCAGGTTATTCAAAGAAGGCAGGATGGTACGGTAAATTTCTCTCGAGAATGGGCAGAGTATGAAATGGGATTTGGAAATCTAAATACCGAATTTTGGATTGGTAATGCAAACATTTTACCAAACATGAAAAACAATAATTTCACATTCATAAGTTTGTTATGAATTCATTCATTTCTTTAATTGCGTATATTCATTCTTTGCATAACTGACAACTTTTAAATTCAGTTCTCAGCCAATATTAAAAAATATCTTATTTGTTCATTAATAAAATGTTAAAACAAATTTGTATTACCCAATTAATCAATCATTCAGCAATATATGTTAAACACTTATCGTTCTTTATCATGCGTAAAACCTATTAATGTTTTATTGATTTATTTTCTTGTTAATTGGTTAAAGCTAACAGACCTACCGTATTAACTAAGTTATTGCTTTGTTATCAGTATTATTTTATTAAGTCTGTGTTTGGAAGAATATAATACTAAAGAATGGATAAAGTGGTTAATTGTAAAACTTATACATTTAATAATAGCACTTTAACCGATTATTTCTTAATTTTTATTTTGACGAGAGCTTTTTTTTTTTTAATCTGTAGCAACAAACTGTAGTAGTCTTCTGCAAAGATGGCTGCAAGAAAATCTGATAGCTAGTCCGCTAGTGCTGTGGAGCAAATACTGTGTTATTTTTACGCAATGACAGTTCAAGATAGCCCTCTAGCCAGCCCTGTGGACCAAACGCACTGTATTATTCTTTAGAAAGACGATTTTACCGTTACATATTAATTGGACAAATGACGCACTCGTAAAATAATCTTCGTTCGTTACTAATTTGGAGATAGCTATTCTAATAATATTATTTGTTCGTTACTAATTCGGAGATAGGTATTCTAAAAGTATTATTTCTTCGTTACTAATTTGGAGATAGGTATTCTAATAGTATTATTTGTTCGTTACTAATTTGGAGATAGGTATTCTAATAGTATTCTTTGTTCGTTACCAATTTGGAGATAGGTATTCTAATAGTATTATTTGTTCGTTACTAATTTGGAGATAGGTATTCTAAAAGTATTATTTGTTCATTACTAATTTGGAGATAGGTATTCTAATAGTATTATTTGTTCGTTACTAATTTGGAGATAGGTATTCTAATAGTATTATTTGTTCGTTACTAATTTGGAGATAGGTATTCTAATAGTATTATTTGTTCGTTACTAATTTGGAGATAGGTATTCTAATAGTATTATTTGTTCAGAATGGAAGCTTTTACGCAGCGAGCTATGAAGTGCAAGTAATTATCACTAGGATTCTCTCCCTTGTCATCGAAAATGTATATTGGTTTATTAATGTAGGCGTGTGCCATTGTGTGGATACTGTCTAATCTTTGATATGCTAGACTAATAAAGGGAGATCATTTCGTGCACCTACTCAATGGACTATATGTGTACAAAATAATTTTTTATTATTAAAACTGGAAAGATAATTAAATATTTGGCAACAATACTGTTTCTATAATCTTTAAACTACACCTGGAGTCAAGGGAAGTAATATCCACTTGATGCACTAGGTAACATTTATATTATTTCTGTCTTTCTAATTCCGATCACATAATTAGGATTAGTGAAATCATAAAATCTTATCTCCTATTACCGTAACAATAAAAAGATAAATATCTCAGTTTGCATTAGTATAGAAAATAATTATTCCACTACTATTCCTAGGACTTGCCAATCTCTATGATTTGACAAACTCTCGTAACTGCAACCAGACCAATGTAACTCTACGTATCGATCTGATGGACTTCAACGGTAACACGGCCTACGCTGTGTATGACACGTTTTACATTATGAATTCCAGCAACTATTACCGACTTGTCATTGACGGTTACCATGGAAATGCAGGTAAAATTAATTCATTAAATTGTTAATAGTCTGTTTAAATCATTAAACTGTGTTATTGAATTTTGTAGTGTCTTCGATGAAAAGGTTTGGTATTAAATGTAAGCAAGTATTTACAATTATTAAATGACCTTATTCACCTATGTATTTTGGTAACTGTACTTTTACGAGGAAGAGTGCGTTTGCTAAAAAACCAAAGTGTGTATTTCCGTTTATAACGGTATACATTTTTATATAAATGTACTTTTCTGGTAAAGATTGCATGATTATACAAATTTTATAGAATGTACACGTTTTTAATTACGAGTGTGTTATTCACGTTCAAGTGTGTAAATCTTGAAATAAAGTTTACGTATAATTGAGTAGTACCACGAAGCTTTGGCTTGGTTCATTTATATATATATATATATAAGTCTAAATGAAAGTGCGTTGATACTGTAGAACGATTTTATTTACTATTCTCATAGTGTACAGTTGCTATAAAATAATCTAACAACTCATTCGTATGCCGGTCCTTTCAGCTACTCTTTTAGTTTCATGCACCAGTACACACGTTCTCTCTCAAAAGCAATGCTTCCACCATTTCTGCCTCACAGAGATGGCGGGAGATTACACTGTTCAACTGGGTCGTAGTTTAATTTCAGGGGATTGTTAAGTTTACAAAAGGAATGAAAATCATATCTATATTTTTGCTACGCTACAGACTGTTGTATTAGCTATGCTACAACCGCCTACATAAAACATACGACCGGGTCTGCTCTTTCATTATAAATATTTAAATAATGTACCAATCATCTGTCGTTCTAATACTTGATCAGAGAGTTTTCATATGGCTTGGGTGAAAAGAAGACTAACACCATTATAATAACAAAATCAAGGATTCAATAATTAATTATACAACAGCACAAAATTGGTTATTAAATAATAAATAAGACGCATACAAAAATAATTCTTTTGGAAAATAAATAAAATGTTACCACACACTAAACATGAGTGCCACAAGGGATGACACAACATTACACTTTTTTCCTGGACTGCAGAGATCGGTCCAAAACGTCAAGTTGTCAGCCGTAAGGTTTTGAGAGAATCTATTTAAAACTATTAATCTTTCAGCACATCTGAATAATTTATAATGTAATACAATTTCATTAAAAAAATCAATCATAGTCTAAGGTACTTGACTCTCGATCACTGTATCCATTTGATAATAGAAATATATTCTCAGACCGTTATGAGAAAGCTTTATCATCGAAAACGTACAAAAGGACACGTTCCAAATAAATGAATATCGTTTTATGAATGACGACAGGCGTTTTATTGTGATCAAAACTCTGTATATGAATGACGACAGGCGTTTTACCGTGATCAAAACTCTGTATATGAATGACGACAGGCGTTTTACCGTGATCAAAACTCTGTATATGAATGACGACAGGCGTTTAACCGTGATCAAAACTCTGTATGTGAATGACGACAGGCGTTTTACCGTGATCAAAACTCTGTATAAGAATGACGACAGGCGTTTTACCGTGATCAAAACTCTGTATATGAATGGTGACAGGCGTTTTACCGTGATCAAAACTCTGTATATGAATGACGACAGGCGTTTTACCGTGATCAAAACACTGTATATGCTGTGTATGATTGTTGGTTGACTGGGGTCCTGGAATAGCGACTATTATTATTATTAACATGAGATTAATTTCTCTTTCCAGAACAAAATGATTTAGGAGACAGCAGATTGACGACTGCTATAAAAATAAAATTTTAATGTAGTAAATCAATGCATCTACTTTCCTGGAACACACACGCACTCACATACATAAACTTCCACTCTCTCTCTCTCTCTCTCTCTCTCTCTCTCTCTCTCTCTCTCTCTCTCTCTCTCTCTCTCTCTCTCTTTGTTTCTCTCCTTCTCTATCGTATCTCCTCCCAATCTTTCCCTGCCTTCGTTATTTCCTTCCCACCACGTGTCTCTCCGTCTCTCTGTTTCTGTCAAGGCATGCGCAGAAACACACACATACACACACACACACACACACACACACACACACACAAACACACAAACACACACACACACATATATATATATACATACATACAAACCCTTTCCATTATCACAAATTACACATATAATCATTTGTTTTTCTCCTCTGAATAATTAATATCCTGACTAGGTTAATAACAATTAATAATTAAATTCTTTATTATACCTAGCAATCTGCTGACAATTTAAGAAATAAATTTACGTCTATTGCTTCGCGCCTATACAGTTCTAAAGAATTATAATCCTTAATGAATGTTACATGGTTTATGTAATTCTCTTCACGGGACAAGTAGGAATTTTTAAATAAACTTTGTAGTTTTTTTATAAAACCAAAAATCTCTAAAAGCTAACACTAATTTCCACGAACACAAGTGATTAGTATTTTCTCTAAGTATAAGAATGAATTATAAGAAAAACACCTATTATTATTACTTTAAGTATAAGAATGAATTATAAGAAAAACACCTATTATTATTACTTTAAGTATAAGAATGAATTATAAGAAAAACACCTATTATTATTACTTTAAGTATAAGAATGAATTATAAGAAAAACACCTATTATTATTACTTTAAGTATAAGAATGAATTATAAGAAAAACACCTATTATTATTACTCTAAGTATAAGAATGAATTATAAGAAAAGCACCTATTATTATTACTTTAAGTATTGGAATAAAGCTTATTACTGTTTTCTCTAAGTAATAGAATAAATTATTAAAAAATCGGCATACTATTGCATTTAGAGAGTATAGTGGGAGAGGAGTGGGGAGGGGTGTAGAGAGGGTGGTGAGCAGAATAAAAAAAATAATTGACCGAAGAAAATTAAAATGAAGATTTGATTCGTGCATGCCTCTTAAAGTCTAAATTCTTGTGTCCGTCTTTCCGTAAGACTGTTTTGTAAGTATAGAGAGAGAATGTCATATGGTTTTTGAGTTCATCTTTTAGTAAAGTTTTTATTTTGTCAAAGTGTAGAATGTGATTCTTTTCATTTTTGCTAGGTTTTTGTTTTGTCATTGCAGGAGACGGTATGACGATCAGCAACACAGCTAATTTCTCTACTCCAGACATGGACAACGAAGATTGTTTTTACAACTGCGGTCAGATGTGTGGAGGAGGGTGGTGGTACTATCACTGCCATGAAGAGGCACTTCCACCTACCAATCTCAACGGTCTTTATGGCGCTAATGGACTTCAAGGCGTGTTTTTGTTTCCATGGAGAGAGTATGAGCCCTTGAAATGGGTAGAAATGAAAATTAGATACTGACTGGAGAATTAACGACTTAAAGCTAAAAGTTATAAATAGTTGACTTTTGTAGTTTTAAATTGTACGTCACACGTGTGTCTTTGTAATATAAATGTCCCTTTACTTCCGGCTAAAGTTTATTATACGTCACACGTGTGTCTTTGTAATATAAATGTCCCTTTACTTCCGGCTAAAGTTTATTATACGTCACACGTGTGTCTTTGTAATATAAATGTCCCTTTACTTCCGGCTAAAGTTTATTATGACGTCACTTCGAAAATATCTGCTAACCCTCTAGACACTGTCTTCTCATGTACACTCACTCATCAATCTGTCACACATACCCACCAGTCGAGAATTCTATTTAGATTTATAAATTTATACACAGTCTCATATTATTAGATAATAGTAATTTATTCTTGGTTAAATGTAGTCCAAAATGATTGCTTTTAAAATCAAAAACATAAATTTTGTATGTCAGTGTCTTATGCCCACATATGCAACCACCTATATAAACAACTTGAAATTTCTTTTGAATTTTGTGGTAAGACTTCAGTTAACAGATTAAAGATTTGTACATAATTTGAATTTACCTTATATTTTATTCATGTTCAAAATTATTCTTGCATGTTATTTTGTAAAATGGTCATTGCTATTTCATGTATTTTTTCTGTGTAAACTATTTGAAATTTGTTTACAAAGAAGTAACCTTTCTAGCACATGAAGACCATATGTTAGTGTAAAGGACTAATTAATGTTTATTGTTATTTTCCTAATAAAATTTTATTATGAGTCTCTTGAGCTTTATCATAAATTTGCTTTCATATTTTATGTTTTATCAATTAAAAGTATCAATTAAATTCACCCCCACACCCACACCCACATAGATAGATAAATAGACAGACAGATAGATAGACAGATAGATAGATAGATAGTTTTATAATTTTCAATTGTTTAATTGATTGCTTGATAAAGAGAATGAGATGAATTATTAAGATACACAGAATGGGCACAATTAAGATAATAAGAGCTTTGAGCTACCATTTAAATCATTAAACAGCAACAATAGAGAACAGAAAAAGCAAATTTATTCTTATAAAATATCAGTATTTCCCTCTTGCTTAAAACAAACGAAAGTCACCATTTTGTGGAAGAAATAGAATCTTGTGTAATGTTGTCTGTGTAAGTGTCTAAACAGTATATTTACAATTTAAAACTGTAGCGCAGCAGTTTCAAAATTGTGTGCACAAGTTTTTGTAGCAAGCTCAAACAACCGCCAATTCCGCGCACACAGGAAAAACTTTAGAGGGAATGTAAATCTTAAGTACTGCCCCCCCCCCCCAACAACAACAACAACTACAAAAGAAAACTTAAGAGAAAATGGCTAAACACATTTACAAGTAATCCCTCTATATTAACTTCATTTTAATCTTATTACAACTACTTACTTCTTTCTACAGATGTTAAATGTGTTGCCAAATGTAATTATATACAAATAACTTGCCAGGCTAATCCCTTATAATCCCACCCGTAAAGGATATACAACTGTAGATGAGAAATCTAGGTCAAACTTCGTCGCCACTTAAATAAACAATATCATTGTTATGTTCCAGTTAATATTTAAAGACCATTGCCTCAACATTAGGCTTTAGAGTTTTTAATATCACATCTGTATTCATGACAGACTGGATTCCGGATTTGCCCTTTAACCTCTACAATTTAATTACCCTCGAATTCTGGCATTCAATGTAGCGACAAGTAAATCCGCGTACAATTCGCGGGTTAAACTAGTTATCTTATTTTAGACTGATTACACATAAAGAAAAAAATTCATATCCATGTATGACTCTGTCCCCACCAACCTCATGGTCTTTCTAATAATCAAGCCAATCTCAGTTATTATGATAATGAAGATAAATTTAATAATTTACAACAAAATAAGACATCAGTCAAATAGTAAAACGATATAAGAATGGTCTTCCGAGACCACCTATTCTGTCCATAAAGTTCATAACAGATCATAGACACAAGTCTTAGGTTAATCATTTGTCAGTTCCACTTAACTGGCATTCAGTTATCGAAGAAGTCCGCCCTGACAGAGTCATATACATGACAATCAATGCGTCACTGACGTCGTAGAATCTATTGCACATTCTTCAAAACCGCCTCAACATGTGTGTAGCAGGTAAATGGCACAATCCTCAAGCCTGCTGAAATACAGTAAGATTTCTATCAAGTAAATGGCACAACCTGCTGAAATACAGTTTGATTTCTATCAGGTAAATGGCACAACCTGCTGAAATACAGTTTGATTTCTATCAGGTAAATGGCACAACCTGCTGAAATACAGTATGATTTCTATCAGCGCACGGCCCATAATTCGCTGATCAAGTTCGTTTGAGTGGCAACAGGTATATTTAAATATCAAGCTAAACTTCATATATTTTAAATAGTGAACACTACTTACCCTTGTAATTCAATTATCTTTTTCCCGTCTCCCTCTTTGCATATACTGTCCGTGCTGAATCTATATCAAAATCTAGTTACTGAGTTCCGTTTCATTGTGAATTCTGGCTTTACGCCAGTGCTAAATATGATATTTAAATTTAAGTCAGTCATGCACGTGTTAAAATGTCATTAATCAACTGACGTTAAGCATATTTCATTATGTAGCTCTTACTTAATATTTCACTTTACATCTGACTTTAAGTATGTTCTATGTTCTTTAGCTCACAACCCGTTGCTGTTGTTCTTCGTATGAAAAGATTTTTTTTCCTATTTTGCTTAATAAACTGAAATACAGTTATTGAATTTCATGCTCCGAAGTAAATGACTAGAATCTCTGACAAAATATCAAGCCAGTGAAACAATTGCAGAGGAACATAAATGATATGACACAACGAAATGATCAATAGTGCTTCTGCCTGCTCGTTAAAGACAATTGGCAATCAGTATCATATCCTCTTTCACAGATGACATTTCAGTAGAGCAATCAAACACCTCCATCGTTCTGGCATCGTACTGAAAACATTAATTGCAGTGCCCTGTGGCTCGCTTGAGTTCATTGTCAGATTGTAAGAGATCACAACACGTTTCCTGCTTGTAATTACCGATGCTTGCATGAGCACAAACTGTATCCTATTCTTTGTGCTGGTCCCAATACACAGCACTGGAAACTTTGTAAGTCAAAACCAAACCATTCTTAAAAGGAGTCTTTAAGGGGGGATATATGTGGACAGTCCCGAAAACAATTGAACAATATTCCCGTACCGTGCTACACAATGACTGATTGAGAAAGACAACTTCTTTATTACTAATACACAGTGATTGATTGAGGAAGACAACTTCTTTATTACTAATACACAGTGACTGATTGAGAAAGACAACTTCTTTATTACTAATACACAGTGATTGATTGAGGAAGACAACTTCTTTATTACTAATACACAGTGACTGTTTGAGGAAGACAACTTCTTTATTACTAATACACATTTGCTCCTAAATATTTCCTACCCCACTGCAATATCTAATGCACTAAATGAAATGCTTTTGTCACGATGGGGACTCAAAATAAAAATCAATAAAACAAAAAAGAAAGAAACTATAATAAAGTTTTTCTATTGTAAACTAATCATTTCCGCGGGTTTCATCTTTTGAATGAGTCATTTGACATTTTAACTACAAACCTTGAGATTAGATTCGATAATAACCTGTTTCTTTTGATTACTCTCACGGCTAGGGTCAAACCCTGTTTACATCTTCATAGTATGTTATCGATACTCTTAGAAACCACTACCCAAACCTGGCTTTCATTTGGTCAGTACACCTTTTGATCGATAATTATAATTAGTACTCACTGATTTCTTTGGTCAGTACACCCTTTGATCGATAATTATAATTAGTTCTCACTGATTTCTTTGGTCAGTACACCCTTTGATCGATAATTATAATTAGTTCTCACTGATTTCTTTAAATCCATTGTATTCAGATGAAGTTTTTGTTTCCACTCTCAAATAACATTACTTTATGTTCTGTACATTAGTGTCCTTTGTTTGCCTCTTGGCTAAGGGTGTGACACGTGATCACACGGAACCAATGGCTGCCTGCGTCCTTGCTGTCTGTAGAATATTAGGATGAACTTGGATGTTCATGGGATCTTCGCTAGTTTGTAGACTATTACGGTGAACATGTGTGTTCATGGGGTCTTTGCTAGTTTGTAGACTATTACGGTGAACATGGGTGTTCATGGGGTCTTTGCTGGTTTGTAGACTATTACGGTGAACATGGGTGTTCATGGGATCTTTGCTAGTTTGTAGACTATTACGGTGAGCATGGGTGTTCATGGGGTCTTTGCTAGTTTGTAGACTATTACGGTGAACATGTGTGTTCATGGGGTCTTTGCTAGTTTGTAGACTATTACGGTGAACATGGGTGTTCATGGGGTCTTTGCTAGTTTGTAGACTATTACGGTGAGCATGTGTGTTCATGGGGTCTTTGCTAGTTTGTAGACTATTACGGTGAACATGTGTGTTCATGGGGTCTTTGCTAGTTTGTAGACTATTACGGTGAACATGGGTGTTCAGGGGGTCTTTGCTGGTTTGTAGACTATTACGGTGAACATTGGGTGTTCAGGGGGTCTTTGCTGGTTTGTAGACTATTACGGTGAGCACGGGTGTTCACGGGGTCTTTCTGGTTTCTGGAGTATTAGGATACACATTAGTATTCACGTGATCTATGTTGGTTGGCAAAGTATTAGGATACACATTAGTATTCACGTGATCTATGTTGGTTGGCAAAGTATTAGGATACACATTAGCATTCACGTGATCTATGTTGTTTGGCAAAGTATCAGATTCAACCGAAGGGTCGCCGCTACTTCTCTTGTTTGGAATTTGCAATTTGACTTTTAAACTGTAGTGTTCTATGTCATGTTAATTGTTAATGTTATAATTAGATGTTAGGAAGGATGTTGGCGTTTCTAATTTCTGTTTCGTATGTTTTACATCTCTGTCATTAGTTATACGCCTTCAACCAGGAGAGAAATCGAGAATCATTCTTAAGTGTTTTACATAAATCAGCCAATTATACTTAACTGTTTTACATAAATCAGCCAATTATACTTGACTGTTTTACATAAATCAGCCAATTATACTTAACTGTTTTACATAAATCAGCCAATTATACTTAACTGTTTTACATAAATCAGCCAATTGCTTTAAGGGTGTCCCTAAATCTCTTTGTGTTTGAAGACTGGGGCTTGTTGGCTCCACCTTCTCCCGAATTAATGATAATCATAAATGATAAATATATCTGAACCAAATATAATACTTTAAATTTAATTATAGTAATTTAAATAACAATATTAATAGTTCAAACTTATTACTTTAAATCATTATAACAGGAGTGAATACAAACTTGTTCTAACTTCTACATTTTAATTAAATCAAACTCAAATTTTCTAACTCTCTCGGTTATGTAAGCTCTAGTCTGACTTGTAGCTACTTCAGTCACCGCAAATAGGTCTAAAGTATTAATGTATTTAAAAGAGGATCATGGTTTCGTCCTGCAAAGCTAGGGCCGTATATGGAGAGTGTCACCCAGGGCAACAGATGCCAGAAAGTTTAAATAGTGTGAGTTAGAGAAGCCCAAAACTTAGACCCACACTCAGCATATCCTACAGTGACCGAAAACTCCTGAAATAATAAATTCCCACACTGTATAAAATTATTAACTTGTGGACTTGTGAGAAATCTTGATTTTATAATTCAATAATTACTTGCCATTAAAGTCTGGCATTTTATGCGAGTTGACATCAGCTAAGGAAATCGGCTGCTCCATTCAACCGCAGTACCAACTTGACTAGCATGACACCAAGCCACGCCTCCTTTCACCTGGACCAAAGGACGACGACACACCAACACCTATAACAGATGCGGGGGGTGTCTCATTTGGCCGCCAGAGTTAAAGTTTAAAAGAGAAACACTCAGAAAACCATTGCTATTACTCTTGCGTATGTTAAACTGTGCAATAAATCTTTCTCTGGTTATGAAATGAATGAGCGTTATTTTATTCTAATCCAACCGGACATTTTATCTTTATTTATTTCTTTTTCACTTAATTTTGTTTCTTTATTAAATTACTTTTAAAGCTTGATCATTGACTTCTTTTCTCGCCCGGTCATGTTTATTTGTCTTAGGGACTCTATTTTAAACAGGGAATTTGGGATGCTTGAGCTAGGTTGAATAGTATGTTTAAGCATATGCTAGAAGTCTATGACAGGTCATTTCATTGTGCGTTACTTGTATTTGTAAGTGTGTATGTATGATTGTAACGTGGGTTACACTTTCCAGCAGTCAGTGGAGAAATTAATTTAAACTGCATTTTATTCATTAATCGTCTTCCACTCCTCATGCATTTCACAAGTTCGCGCTACAATGACCAGGTCTACAGTCGGCCATCTCTGTGTATAATCCTCAACACTGTGGTCATTGTGAACATCTTGACCAACCCCATTTATTGTTTACTATTGTCGCAGATTTATCATTATCAAATACTAAGTATTGTCACCGCATTTTACATTCCCTCATACTTTTCGTATTATCACAATTTTATGCATTTCCAAAAAATACGGCACATTATTGGCACCTCAGTTTACATTATCAATGTTCAATATCGTCTCAACATTTAACAGTCTCATACACATTTCAAAACAATCGCCTCTTTACACACTTCAAAGCACTGCTCAGTTTAGTCACAAAACAACTTGCAAATTCTCCTTACATTTTCAATTTGTCTTTGACGAACAAATTTCATAAGCAGTTTGTTTACAAATCATTTACTTTCGATAAAATCACACTTGGTTTGTTTTATAGGCTTTGAGGAATTTAATATTTGAACAACAATTCATTCACAATACAAAGTGCAATGTCAGAGCTCGAAATCTCGGCAGCTCACATCATCCACAAAGGAGCGTACATCCTGTTGTGTGTGTGTGTGTGTGTGTGTGTGTGTGTGTGTGAGAGAGAGAGAGAGAGAGAGAGAGAGAGAGAGAGAGTACGTGTATTTGTAGATTTGTAATGTTGTGTGAGTGAGGTGGCTGTGTGTAAGTATTTGTATACATACATTTAACATCTTAAACACAAATTCACACTATATCAGCCTCTATGACAAGATTCTTTATACACACTAATACTGAAATGTTCCAGACTCATAATGTTGAAATAATTTGCTACATAAAAAAGAATTAACATTAATATTCAGGAAAGCAATTACTAATACTGCAGCAAATTTCCGGATGAAAAGAACCAGTCGAAGACTTGCTCACTGATGGTTCTATATTTTGTATGCTTTTCTTTCGATACATCACTAGAATACAGTAAGAATATTACCAATGCAATTAGTTTTTTTTCATAACTGTTATTAATGATACGAAGAAATGCACAATAGCGTTCTTGTAAAGTTAAATTATAAAAATATTATTTCATATATGAGGAAATTTAATAGAAATAATCCAACGATTTCATATATCTTGTCCAAACAATATTTACTCTAAATGATTTGATGAATGAGTTCGGTTCTTTAAAACTCACACCATGGATTAAGATGACTAAAATAAAGTCAGTCTTTATACATCGGTAATACGTTGTCAGAATAACTGAAACAATCATGTTATGGAAACAAATGATGTAATATAACATGAAAAAATGTAATAAAAGCCACGACGTGTCACCAACTACAATGATTTTAGAACGTGTGAACGTCTCTGGTGCAAGGTAAATGTACTGGATAGCATATTTCCGGATGTGCCTGTAACTAAACTGAGTTTACAAAGTGACGTTTCTGCCCATATTCTATCCTATTTCCTCTTTCCAGTCAGGGAAGGATGGAGGTATGGAAAAGAAAGGCGTCAGTGATCAATCATGAGTTTGTCTCCACTTACCCGATAATAACTATATCAACGTCTCATGTTTATTTCCATCACATTAGAACGCTTATTAAAAGTTTGCAATGCATCCAGTGTGGCATATCGTCGAATCGACAGGAAAGAGGACCAGTGATTTAAAAAAGTAGGTAACTGGTTGTTGTTGTTCATTTATTGCATCTTTAAATTCATTCATTTTTACTTCAATTAGTTTTATATATAAGTCAATTTCTGTAGGGATTCATTAAGATTGGGTTGATAATGTTCGCTTTAATATTTTTCCTGTCTGCACAGAACTGGCGATCGTTTTAGCTTGCTACCAAAACTTGTGCGCGGAATTTTTCTAATCGTTTTAATGAGCTCTTCGGCCGCGCATTTTAGAGGGAACATTGGTTGGGAGTGACATGGCAATATTTTCTTTTTCTCAAAATAGGGTTTTGAATTATATTGAAATAGTAAACAGTGTGGTGATTCCATTGATAAGCACATGTATTGAGTAGACAATATTTGAGTATAAAAGAATTGAACAACATTGTTAGAGAACTTTTAAAACTTTACGCGAAAATGTTTACGAGTAATTATTCGTTTGAGTGTGTTCGCGTGTGTGTTTATAAATTCATTTGTGTATGGTGCCCCTATGTGTATATAGTGCGTGCTTATGTGTGTGATGCATTTGTGTGTGTTTGCATTTCACATTTTAAAAAAATATATTGCATCATAGTTGTAGTACACATTTTTTCGTAATAAATTTCCTTCTTTCGCAATGCTTGTACCTCTACTATTTCTATTTATGACTCACATCACTAGAGAGAGACTGCAACAATTGCAATTTCAATTATAAATGCTATTCATTTTCCTTTAAATATGGAAATGACCATTTAAAGTGAATGCAAAATTGAAAACTTCATATAGGTATAAATATTCCTAATACTGATAAATATGAACGATTTTATTTTCATTATTTACTTTTAGCCAATGGCCAGTTCTGTTATTAAGCACTTTATTTACTTTTAGCCAATGGCCAGTTCTGTTATTAAGCACTTTATTTACAATGTACACTCCAAACGTTTCATAGGCAATGATTATTCTCCGTCAGTGACAAATGTATCATTTCAGTCGAGTATTTATTGGAGATATGTCAACCATACATCTACCGAGGCATACTCAGTGCGTTGTAATGTTTTAGATAGATAGATAGATAGATAGATAGATAGATAGATAGATAGATAGATAGATAGATAGATAGATAGATAGATAGATAGATAGATAGATAGATAGATAGATAGATAGATAGATAGATAGATAGATAGATCGTTTGTACTGAGAAAGAAAGAATAAAGAAGGAGAAAGTAGAACAGACAATAAAATGAGAGACAGTGTGGACGAAATAAGAAAGGAGATATTAAAATTGTCATGATAAAGCCTTTCGCCTAATACACACTTCCTTTAAAAAATGAAAACAAATATACAAAACATACATCAGTCAAACTGTTAATAAAGTGTAATGAATTTATTTCCATTTGCATTATTTTATTAGAAAGCTAATCTATACTGTAATGGTTATCTGTCGGTTACATGTACAATAGCTTCTTGAAAACACAAGATCTTCCTGTCTTGCTAGACTCATTGCGTCTAGAACTTGATTTCTGCACAAATGATGAAAACAGAAAGAAATTTGATACTTTCAGTTTACTTATACTACAATATTTTTCACTTCAGACATACTAGTCTAAGAAAACTGACAAAGAGATCTTATTTATTATATTCAGTGACATGCCAACCTTCATGTATGTGAAAGGGCGACTACTACTATTTACAGTCATTTGTAGAAACTTATGGTCGATTAAAATACAGCGACATCGTATTTTGTCGAGGTTAAATCAACTGTGTGCTATGCACATGAAACTAATTTTTATTTTTGTCCAATATATTTGCCGTCAAACATATAATTATCCTATCAGTGTCTCCTGGTTGAAGTATTAATGTTTTTCCAAGGAAACTGGAGGTATGTGTGAGTGTGTGTGTGTGTGTGTGTGTGTGTGTGTGTGTGTGTGTGTGTGTGTGTGTGTGTGTGTGTGTGTGTGTGTGAATTGACTCTACAGTGAATGTGGAGGTAACTATAATTTATTATTGGTGAGTGTCGTGATACTCAAAACAGTAAATGTGGAGGTAACTAGAATTATTGTTTGGTGAGTGACGTGATACTGAAATTAATGATGTATTGTATATCGCGAATAACGTATTTATATTCCAGTCACTGATGCAATATTACCACTATCTACAATAACAATATTATTAACGACACACTTTGACTTCACTTACTATAATGGCACATTTGTTGTTCCAACAGCTTTCTCCTTGGTACATATATTATGTAATCTTATAATCAATGCTTTTACAATTTTTTTTTTAATTTGTTGTAGTTGATTTTGTTACCGCTTTGTATTTTACTTCAACTAAAATATCTGTTTAACATAAATTATAATGAATTTTTCTATTGCTAAATTATGAAACTTAAAAAAATATATAAGAAGTACATGGAATCAATATAAGAAGAAATAATAATAGATTTATATTTTAAATTTATATATATTAATATTTTATATTTTCATTAAATGCCACTGCTGCTGATAATTGTTTAGTAATTATGTTGTTAATTTCTATATTAATACCATTACTGTTAAGGATTGCACTATTACCGTACAACGTGAATGAAATCGACTGAACGTTAGAGAGAAAGAAAAATAAAAATTACAAAACAAAGGGGAACAACTCACCACATGGGAAACCTGTTTCCTTTTTGAGGTATAAGATCTTGTCTCTTATCCCCTGAGCCAATACATTGTCTTTGCAGGTATTCACCACACATGCACCGTAACCGTGCATCATTCTGTAACCACATTCCACACATACCAGTGACAATATAATATAAAATATTAACATCAGACTCCAATATGTGACATTAGAATAAAACCGGTTCTCAAGATGTCATTTTGTTTGTGCAAATTATGAAATGAGATGTTGACCAAACACAAGACACAGAGTTACCCGTTAGAAGTGAGCACTGACCTATTTAAGACATATTTCTATGTCAAACCTATACTTATTGACAAGTTAGTGGTTTCTACAGTCAAATCTATACTTACTGACAAGTCAGTGGCTTCTACATTCAAACCTATACTTACTGACAAGCCAGTGGTTTCTACTGTCAAATCTATACTTACTGACAAGTCAGTAGTTTCCACCTAAACACAAATCAATACTGTTATTTGTATTTCTTTTTAACTAAGTCCATAACATCTTTTTATCAAACAGTATTATACCCCTTTCTGCATATCACAAATGCTGTCAAAATGTTACTTATCAAGTAATTAATAATTAGTAACGAAAATCATGTATGTGTTTATAATGTAAGTAATGATACTTCTAATTACTCAAGAAAAATACCCATGGTTTATGATATCAGAATAATAAGCAATATTTTGTCCCCAAGAATGAAAATCTATTTATATTGAATCGTCAATCGTAAGAGGTCTATGTTAATATATTCACAAAGTTAATAGATGTTTGAAAAGAATATTCACAATAAATCATCAAGGCTATGAAATCTCTAAAATCCTACCCATAATGAATAATGAAAGTTAATGGATCTCTGAAATGTTTCTCAAATGAAAAATATAATTAAAGCTGAGGAGTCTCAGTAAATCTATTCCAAATGAATCAACAAATCGAAGAGATTTAAGCAAATCTATTCAAAATGAATCATCAATGCTATCAGATCTCTGAAATCTACATAAATGAGTCATCAAAGCAAAGAAATCTGTGTTGATCTATTCACACTGAAAATAAATGCTATAAGATCTTCGAGAATCTATTTACAATGTGTCGCTCATACTAACAGAAGAATGATTTTAAAAAATCATCAATACTCCTTGTTCTATGATAAATTATTCACAATGAATCGCCAATACGTATAGATCAGAGGTAAACAATTCACAATGACTCACCAATACTAATAGGTCTATGACAAACAATTCACAATGACTCACCAATACTAATAGGTCTATGATAAACAATTCACAATGACTCACCAATACTAATAGATCTATGACAATTCACAATGGCTCACCAATACTATGATCTATGATAAACAATTCACAATGACTCACCAATACTAACAGATCTATGATAAACAATTCTCAATGACTCACCAATACTAAGAGATCTATGACAAACAATCTATGACAAACAATTCACAATGACTCACCAACACTAACAGATCTATGATAAACAATTCGCGGTGAAACATCTCTATTAATATATCAAATATAAACAATTAAAAATAAATCATCTCCACTAATAGATGAAAGGTAAAGCATTCCCAATGAGTCATCTCTATTAATAGATATAAGATAAAGAGTTCAGAGCCAAGTACATGCTAACCAAACGATGCCATGTATAACAAGAGTTCAAAGTTCAAATTGAAAATTAAAATGCTAAGTGCATGTTTTAATTCGAACCACGAATGTCATGATACTTATATGAAAACTTGATCGATTAATATTGAAATTTTCAATTAACCAGCAATAGATTTTCTCCGTTTGTTCGGCCGTGTCGTTATTATATACTAATGTTGTATTTCGTCAAACTAAATAACAAACAGAGCTCTTAGGTATGAGGAAGAGTAATTATAAACAAATATATTACACATTGCCGAACATTATTTTTTGCTGTTGTATGTTATTCTTATGCAAATGAATTATTGATGACTGTAGTCAAATTTTCCTCACAGTTACATGAATTATTTTCCTTCTGCTTATAATGTCTTTCACAAGTCGATGTGTGAAATAAATAGAACAACATTGTGTATCCAATATTTTAGTGCGAGACATTTCAAATGATTAAACAATAATTTTGTCATATTCAAACAGCTACAGACGATTCTGTAAATTCATAAGAAAACTGTAATAACCAGTAACTTTAATTAACCTGAAATGTGAAACTCACATTGATATAAGTTTTGGTTTAGCCCCTGAAGAAAAAAAATAAAATATCAGCGATATTCTTGAAAATAACAAGAGAAATGTGATACAAGCTAGTAATCAGAGTTATCACAATAATAATTACAATATGATAAAACACACAGACGATTAATTTCAGGAGATGCAGTTCCATTTCAATTATAATATTTCTATTGCTTTATTAATTCTTGAAACACGTCTTACTTGCAATATTTCGCATCATACATGTTGTCTTTCACATTAGGTTCATCGCAGTAAAGATAACACGGGGGCTTAAGGTTCGCGTTTCCTGAAAAAAAAGAATCAACCACGTGTTCATTGTTATCACCTTGAAGTCTTTGAATCCGAGTGAGGGAGAACTATTTTTAGACAACCTGCCTTTTACATTAAATCTAAAAAAACCAAATTATTTATTGTTACAAGTCATATTTTTCAGATATGTCAGTGATTAGTTTTCACAAAAGAAAAATGAAGACAGGCATTAATACCTAAATGATAATTAAAGTTTATTGTTTTGTGTACATTATTTCTATTTCTTTCAAAATTCAAAAATGTAAATGCATTCCGACAACCAACGGTGACCCGTGTCGGGGTCAATCAATCTCAAGATCAATAAGCAATTAAAAGTCTGATTAATGAAAAAATTCACCACAGCATTCAAACCTATAGAATCCTGAACCAATCTATTTATCTCTACCCATAGAAGTGATTTTTTTCGTAGATTCTCTCAAACGAAACGCAAAATAAATTATCTTTAGAGGCAGACTTCATGTTCAAATATAAAGGTCAGTAAATAGCCAATGTCGGCTTGGCAGCTTGGACCTAAAAATAGACAGAAAACTAGAAAGATACTTAGAGAGAGATACAGACATACAAATGCATGTAGAACACAGAGGCACTCACTTAGACTGATAGATAGATAGATGGACACAAAGATAGATAGATAGACAGATATGTGGCAAATATTTCCACCCCGTTTATTCTTTTGTCATTTATATTTAATATTTCCTCAAATAACATATTTGTTGTAAAATGTTCTTTGTAAGTGGGGACCTAAGGATAGACAGATAGAAAACTAGAAAGATACAAAGTGAGAGATAGAGACAGACAAAAGTACACACACACAAACACACACACACACACACACACACACACACACACACACACAGATAGATAAATGGATAGAAAGAAAATATTTCCACCCCTCTTTATTTTTCTGTCATTAATATTCCATGTTTTCTTAAATAACTATATTTGTTAAGAAACATGTTTTGCAAGTAGGTGCTTGTAATAATGGTATAAGTAGACATTGTGCACTGCACTTTTAGTGCAACAAATTGTAGAAAGAATATCAAACAACGCAATGTAGAATGTCAATCTAAGCAATGTATAATGTCAAACTAAGCAATGTAGTAAGAAAATCAAACAACACAATGTAGAATGTCAAACTAAGCAATGTAGTAAGAATATTAAACAGCGCAATGTAGAATGTCAATCTAAGCAATGTAGAATGTCAAACTAAGCAATGTAGAATGTCAGTCTAAGCAATGTAGTAAGAATGTCAAACAACGCAATGTAGTAAGAATGTCAAACAACGCAATGTAGGAAGAATGTCAAACAACGCAATGTGGAAAGAATGTCAAACTATGCAATGTGGAAAGAATGTCAAACAACGCAATGTAGTAAGAATGTCAAACTATGCGTCCGCTTAACAAGCAGAGAGAGAAAGTCGTCGCTATAATTAAACCGAACCATTGTCAGTTCCTGTGGAACACAATAGGTCACATTCCCTAAATGATACCATCACTTGCTGAAGAAACTCGCTTGCAAACAGACGTGATTTCGCCCAAGTCCCTGTTTCGGAGTTTGTCCCAGTAAAAGATGATTAAAAGTGTGTAGAGAAAACCCATCGAGTTCTAAGTTTATTCGTAATTATTAATTTTTTTTTTGCTGCTAAAAGAGAATGTATAAATTTCTTATGTTCTTTTGTGAATAAAGATAATGAGAATGTAAATCTTTTATCAAGTTCCATATGTGTGTAATATGTTGCATTGATTCTAGGACGTAATTATAAATTCTAGAAATGTTTGAATTTATGCTAGTTCATTTAGTACGACTAAACGCTAGCCCTTATCAAAGACTCTGTTGACTTTTAATCTGCGTGAAATGATATTTGATTTATTATGACTACACGCTAGTCCTTATTAAAGACTTTTGACTTTTATTCTGCGTGAAATGATATTTGATTTAGAAGGACTAAACGCTAGTCCTTATCAAAGACTTTTGACATTAAAATTGCGTGAAATGATATTTGATTTAGAATCATCTCTCAACATAACTTTGATGTGGAAAAACACTAGTTATGCATTTAATATTTTCAATGCTATTTTCATCCTTACTGATTTATACAACTGTACTTACACGTGTAAATGTGCTTCAAATTATTAATATTTGTGCATGTAATTAACATCATTGTAGCTTATTCAAATTATTAATATTTGTGCATGTAACATAACTCATTGAATCTTATTTCAATTATTAATATCTGTGCATGTAACTAACATTATTGTATCTTATTTAAATTATTAATATTTGTGCATGTAACTAACATCATTGTATCTTATTCAAATTAATAATATTTGTGCATGTAACTAAAATTATTGTATCTGATAATAAAGGTAGAAATTGTGAAATGTATAATATTTTATAGAATGACTGTAAAAGAGAAGATACATAAAGTCGCCACTCTACAGAAGGTCATTGTTGTATTTTTCAGTCAGAAAAATACCTGTTATCTTATCTTGTTGTCTTCATCATTACCATTATCACTATGGTACTTGTTTGACGTTTGTGACCTGTACATGCCCTAAAATTTTCTTGAATTTAACTGGTAGCCTGCAATTTTGTGTGACCTTTGCCATGGCCTTGTTCATCTGTATACTGAACATGTGAAGCAGAGTTCGTGAGACTGCATTCGGAGTGTGGCCATGACGTCATCCAGGCTAAGGGAGCAGGATGGAGAAGGATATCATTTTCCCTCTGTGAATACCTCCGCTGCCATTTAGTAAAATCTCTTTAACGAACTAAATTTGCTAATCGCGGATTGTGGTAATTCTAGAAAATAGAACAGAGAGTCTCAAACCTTGTAGATTATAGAACTGTGTAAGGAGTCTACTTTCTGTGCGTCTATATCGTCTATGTCTATAAGTTCTTTGTCCGTATTTACTTCATTTGAATTGCTGTGATGTATATACTAGTTATACTTATAATAAGTACTATTTCTTATTGTTTGCACACTCGCTCTTAATACATAATTGGGTTTGAAAGGTAAGAGCAGTTGAGGGCATAAATTATTAGAGTCATGTAGAAAGGACCTTGTCTTAAGTGGTTGTATACTGCTCTGCGAGAACATATGTTAGGTCAGAGATAACTCGTGGTAAATCACTTTACACTTGGTATTACTCTGGGAAGAGATCAAGGGAAGTAATTCACTGTACACTACGCATTACTCTGGGAAGGGACCAAGGGAAGTAATTCACTGTACACTAGGCATTACACTTGGAAGGGACAAAGGGAAGTAATTCGAAGTACATTACGCATTACTCTGTGAAGCGACCAAGGGAAGTCTCTATCCAACTCTCCATCTATAACCTAGAGGTGCAGATTATCGTAAACACATATATAATAATTCATTCTCACAATTTAGAAGACCTCTCTTAATCACATAATTAATTTGATTACAGCAAAGAGAAAAAACCTGTTCACAGATAGATAGAGAGTAGACAGATAGATAGTTAGACAGAGAGATTGTTATAACTATGCAAAAACATTATTAATAGAATGAAAAACTTATTGCAATTTCAAAGAATACATTAAAATAGTTTACACACTTCTTAGACATTGTAAATAGTTAAGATGAATCTAAACAGACTGTAAAAGAAACACGTGATCAATTAAATTGATACCTTCTGCTGACGTGTCTCCAGGGAAGGCAATCGTTATTAGAAACAAAAGAAGAAATTTCCTCATGATGAATAAGTAGGCCTGAAATGATTCAAGTTCAATACAGAAATAAACACTCAAGCATACAATCTATCTATCTATCTATCTATCTATCTATCTATCTATCTATCTATCTATCTATCTATCTATCTATCTATCTATCTATCTATGAATCTAACCATCTATATGCGTTTGTGTATGTGTGCATATGTGTGTATCATGCAATTACAGATGCTTTGTTCGTCTCCTGTGTTTTATTTACAATTACTGCTTATGATATAATTTTTGTTGTCCCGCTGCTGGTTATGATTATTATTAGTATATTTTAATTAATAATTAATAACTAAATACAAGTGAAAAGAATCTTATTTCATATATTAATTATATATCCCAATAATTCACTCAACTTTTCTCCGGATCACCTAGCGCTGCTCAACCTTATTCCTTCACCGCAATACATTGATAGACGTTCTACTGACATAAATTCTTCTGTAGGTGGAACTTCTTACTTAAGGAGTAATTAGATCCATAATTTAATTTTTTTTAACAATATAGAGAGAGATGTTCTACTAACATAAATTCTTCTGTAAGTGGAACTTCTTACTTAAGGAATAATTAGATCCATAATTTAATTTATTTTAACTAGCCCCATACCCACCCACTATTACTCCAAACATTAATTTATTTAGTATGCATAAGAAGTGTGAATAAGAAATTACAATAAATTTATTAAGTCAACAATCAAAACATACAAACGAAAACAGTTGAAAAAATCAACATACACTTATACTAATATGGAGCATAAATACCCAAATAATGTCCACCAATTATTCAGACTCTATCCTAACAATAAAATAGTCAAGTTAGTAATCAATGATCAAATTGTGAGTCTACTTCTCATCAAGAGTGAGGAGTGCAAGGAACTTCTTGTGACGTAATAGTTAATTTTTTTGACCTTCTTAGTGTGGCTGTTTCGCAATGAGGCTCACTTTGCCTGCATTGGATAACGCGTACTTTGAGTCTTTGTACGTAATTAATCTGACACTAAATGTGCCGATTCTGTCGTCTGCTTCGCTAGTTTATGACGCAACGTTCCTTATTAACTGGCGTTTGCTCTGTCTTGAATCTACTGACAGGCACAAATTTTCTTCACCCACTTTACTTTATAAACAAGTCAACCGTGTGCATTCAAACAGTCTAAAATCAGTCTAAAATTATTTGGTCACTTCCTAACTGACTTAACCATTGCATTGGTGTCGAGTATCTTGGTCGTTGTACCGTAGCTAGTGTCGGGTTAGTATGTAGCCATATTCACAGTTTTAGTGCCTGAATGATACACCACTCTTCTATCTGGCAACAACGGGTCACCCTCATTCGCAATTATGGCAGTGACAGCATTCGGTTGGCATTTCACGCCTACATCAGCATGTCAGTGAAAGATTGTTTTGGTATTTCATGCCTACATCAGCATGTCAGTGAAAGATTGTTTCGGCCAAACATGAAATCGATTACTATCCTGTTGTTCAGTGAGATAGGTGTCAACCTGGTTTTGTACACCCATCAAGAAATATAACTGCGAAGACCTATTAAAAGACTGCAACAAAACTTAAAATCCCGGATTTAGAGCACTGTACTATTGAGGAAATTTTATTCTCTTTGTTGTTATAGATAATTTAGTAGACTAAATCTGTTTTTAATAATTCTTATTTTAATATATATTACTATACTTGGAACGCGCAGGAATTACGTTGCTTTCTTGAACCCGATTCAGTACAAATAACTTTTTATTCAGTTTTTACAACCGTTTGTCACGTGACTCTACTGTTCGTTACGTCATTGTATTATGGACGTAATCGTTTCCGTTTCCCTCAGTTTAGTAACGTTAAAGTTGTAATTTTAGGAGTGCACCATGTTATTATTAGAATCAGAGAGGTGTATCATTGTTATTTACATTCTAGTAAATGAATCTGTTAACAATTATTATAATTCTAGAAATGACTTCACCAACTTCAATTCTAGCGCTTAGTATCGTGCACGTCTATTTGTCTCAATACTTATGTTTACAAAAATGTCTGAAAGCAAAGCAAACTAATAGCAGAAAAAAAGTTAACATATCTTACCTCGACTGCAAAAGCTGCCAGAATGAGACGTGTATAACAGTTATCAATATTTGCGTGTTGAACGTCATTTAATAATTACGTCAGAGCGTAATTGTTTCCAAGGGATTTTACTTCTAATCAGACACTTCAAAAATATCATCATACGGAATGTCCAAGGTCGGATTAAAACTCTGACAATTTAGCAATTTATATAACAATTAAATTTTAAAATATGGAGAGGCAAATTTACTACCAAAACTATTTGTCATATATATATTTGATTGTTGATTTATTTATCTATCTATCTGTCTATCAATCTGTCTATCTGTCTGTCTATCTATCTATCTATCTATCTATCTATCTATTTGAATAATAAAGTTTATTCAGCACAACTCTAAAGAGTGGATCCAATAGTGTGAAATTATGATAGTTTTCTACGAAACATTTCTCTATTCACTAATAAAGCGTGCGTATATGCTACACGTTTAAATAGAAAATATTTCTCTATTCACTAATAAAGCGTGCGTATATGCTACACGTTTAAATACAAAATATTTCTCTATTCACTAATACTGCGTGTCTATAAACTACACTTTTAAATACCAAATATACTTCAGCACGCACTATCATGAATAACAATGGCACTGTAACTGTGACGTACACCAGATCGACTAACGGATATTGGATTAATGGACGATGAGCAACATAGATTTTGACAGAATTTAGACTAAGATGTGCGGTTATTGTAAAGATTTATTAAACGTTGGAAAATAGTCGATACAGATGCATTGGAACTGATCAGCTGTGTTAATATATTACCATTTGTATTAGATAAAGAGGTGCGACTCTTGTTGAACAATGACTGATGCGAGTTGGATTGTCTCCCCTTAGAACAAGCATACAATTTATCTATCTATCTATCTATCTATCTATCTATCTATCTATCTATCTATCTATCTGCGTGTGTGTATGTGTGCAATTGTGTGTATCATGCAATTACAAATGATGTGTTCATCTCATGTGTTTTATTTACAATTACTTCTTATGATATAATTTTTGTTGTCTCGCTGCTGGTTATGATTATTATTAGTATATTTTAATTAATAATTAATAACTCAATACAAGTGACGAGAATCTTATTTCATATATTAATTATATATCCCAATAATTCACTCAACCTTTCTCCGGATCACCTGGCGCTTAAGGAGTAATTAGATCCATAATTTAATTTATTTTAACTATATATAGATAGATGTTCTACTAATATAAATTCTTGCGAGATGGAACTTCTTACTTAAGGAGTAATTAGATCCATAATTTAATTTATTTTAACTAGCCCCATACCCACCCACTATTAGTCCAAACATATAATTTATTTAGTAGGCATAAGAAGTGTGAATAAGAAATAACAATAAATTTATTATGTCGACAATCAAAACATACAAACGAAAACAGTTGAAAAAATCACTTATACTGATATGGAGGATAAATACCCAGATAATGTCCACCAATTATTCAGTTTCTATCCTAACAATAAAATAGTCAAGTTAGTAAGCAATGATAAATGTGGCAGGCGTGTCTGTGACGTTGCTGGTTTGTTGCTGGCCCCTCTTTCCTCCTCGGTGGGTAGGGGGGGGGGGTCAGACCCAGTAGCCGCGATTTGCCGGGATCACATCCAATGGTCAGATGTTGATAACCACTCTCACACTCAGACACCCACAAATAATCTTGTGGGGAATAGAACAATATTAGCCTATCAAAATGCAAAGGCTCAAAGATGTGAACAACCAACAAGGAAAAGTATTTATGTTAGAAAAATAAGATTGCAGGTTATTTCTTTTTCTTTCTCTTTTCTTCTGAAAAACAGAGGTACATACATAAACGTGAAGAAAAACCACAGTAACAAATTGATGACAACTCAATTCAACAGTTTAAAAGACTAGGGAGAATGTAATAAGACAAGTTAGAAAAATAGAACAGCCGTGTACATTGTCAAATATATAGTCTTTTTTTCTTCTGTTTCCTTCAAGTGCGAGATCTAATTGAAGAGTGACGTAATTTAAAAACATACAAAGAAAATGTGCTATGTCATGTGTGGTGACGTTGCATCTGTAAGTGTCAATTCTTAAAATATATGGAAAGAAAGTCAAAAATGAAAAATTGATCAAACGCAGAACAGCTTGCAGAACCCTGTAGCACTCCACCATATTTTTAACGATGTTTACAATGGTTAAAGTGTCAGTCTGAAGATATTATGTTTCTCATTTCAATGAAAATTCAACACCAAATAGTTAAATGCAAAGTGCTCAAATTCGAAATTTATGTGCCACATGAAAAGTAACCAACCTTACGCCTAAACTTAAACATCAAAATCCTGGCGGTCATAAATATCCCGGTATTCTGACCTGTGTCAATCACAACTTGTACGTGGATATGCTAACTGCCACACTTACGTCCCTTTTGTCAGGCGATCTCAAAAATGTGGTACTGTCGTCATATACGTCATTAGAGTTTCCCAGAGCCGTCATGAGGCTCGTACTTGGGGGAAGAAAAATAAAAATAAAACTGTTTGTCACTCTCATTGCCTGATCTGCAGCCGCTGTCACTGTCCCAGTGACGTCATCAAAAAATCCTTTTCCGTACATCGACCTTTTCTTTTTGAATACCGCGCTTGATCAACCGACCAAAATTTATTCTGAAATATTTTGGCAACATAAGGGGGCTAAACTTCTAACTGATCACGATACGAAGCTGCTGGATCGAGTTAGCAGCAGTATGCAAAAAAATCTGCGACGCATCTAATACGTCATTTGGCAACAGCATTGCCTTGTATTCAAGGAAGCGAAAGTAGCAATATTGTAGCTATTAGAGGTGGGGTAGTCATGACAACTGAATCTATTTGGCTTGCTTGTCTGAACAAATGAATGGTTCTGTACAGTACTTAGTGGTTCAATCAGTACACTAGACTTATGCTCCTTAGGAGATACTGGCAACAAAACGAACTCTGAAACTTCGGATTGTACTTCAAGCGCGATAGGTGTTGTACAAAATATCGGCGGTCCTGCTATTGAAGTCTCCATAGTCGAAAAAGATAGACACTGTTCTTGCCCGGATGGGGGAAACAGAACGGACGACTGTCCTGAGAGATCTACAGAAGGCTTAGTTGTCTCACTCAAGTGATCAATTATCACAGAATATGGCGAAGAACTTGGATAATAAACTTCGGCGCTATCATTGTCACTAACACCAGAATCAAAATCAAAATCAAACCCAAACTGGATATCTAACTTGGGCATTTCATAATCAGGCATCACTACTGCTACTGTAGGAATCTTTGATGGAGAAGGACGCGTCATCTTGTCCTCCCAGGAATTTAATCACCCACTTCCTGTAAAACACCCGACTCTTCGAGCGGTGCTCCGAGAGAGTCATCTATCATATCATCAGCACTCGGGCGAGTAGCTTCCTCCCCATACGACCTCGTAACCTGGTCAATTACGGGTTCGCAACTTTTGAAATACTTACAAAAACAATCACCCACTGGGTCCTGAACCTTTGGCACAGATAAAGCAGCCTGGCGGGCCTTAATTATTTCTATACAGCACTCTGCCAAACAGAAATCATCCGGTGAACTCTTCTTAATTTTTGCCGGTTCTTTTAAAATTTCCTGTTCCTCGGCGGTAAGACGGTCTGTGTCGCAAACTGTCATATTCAAGATCTCTAAGTCCTCCTTGGTCATATTTTCTGACTCCTTAATTGCATGTTTCTAGTTTTTGCTTCCCATCATTCAACCTCTCTCATAGTTGCCTCTATTTCATCTATTCTTGCCTCACATCTCTCTATATCTAGGATGGACTTTACCCTTAGAACCTCCAGATTCACCTTCTCTATCTCTTGGGTAACCTGTCTGTCTTTTTCCATTATTTCCTGACGCGCATACCACCAATCTATTCCGTCCTCTATAAACTGCTCCAGTTCTTTCCCCACTAGCCCATCTTTCTTTCCCAGGTCTTGAAATTCCTCTCTACATTTTGCTTCTCTCTTTAACGTCTGAATCTTTTCTGCAGTAAGAAATCCTACGTCCTCTGCCGTCATTCCTAATACCTCTAACTCGAATTCTGTCAAGATCTGTCTTTTAACCTTAACTTCGACTGTCTTCCCAAGTCTCTTCCCTTTCTTTCTTATTTTTTCTTACAGCCTTATCTCTTCTTCTGGCCATCTTAACGTCAAAGTCCTAACGACCACAACACAACACTGTCAAGAAAAAGTCTAGGATTGCTTAACGTTTGTACAGGGAAACTCGTAATCCTAGCCGTGCACAATCAATGTCAAAAAATTTTTTGCACACAGAAATCCACAATGCAAATTGCAATACACAAATACCTATCTAATGATGATGAAAATGAAGATAGGAAAGTAGAAAAAGAAATGATGACTCATACAAACAATTCTTACCTTAAATCACGTCAAAGGGTCACCAAAAATGTCACGGGCATGTCTGTGACGTTGCTGGTTTGTTGCTGGCCCCTCTTTCTTCCTCGGTGGGTGGGTGGGTGGGGGTCAGACCCAGTAGCCGCGATTTGCCGGGATCACATCGAATGGTCAGATGTTGATAACCACTATCACACTCAGACACCACGAATAATCTTGTGGGGGATGGGATTAACTTTATTCTGAGATGTGGGGTAAAATGTGAAAAGCCGGCGTGAGTGTGTGTGAGCAGGCGTGTGAATGTCGTGTGAGGGACGTACGGAACGAACAAACAAACAACCACACCAACATACACTTTCAAAAACCGAGAAAGGAAGCCCAACTCTTGAGAAAAAGTTAACAAAGAATTTAATTTTAAAACTGATTTTAAAAAGGAAAATGGGCTTAACTTTCACACTGTGTTAGTCATTCATTCGGTAATCCACACACGGCATCCATGGGGAAGGGAAATAAAAAATAATGTGATGAATAAACTAAAATAATAAAAACAATAAACGGTAATGACCGTTTTCACCACTGCCAAAAATAGAGTGGCACAAAAATACTTTAGGTGTAGCCCCACTACAAGCACAACCGCCGAATAATATTTAACCTTAAAAACAATTATCTTAAATTAGTGGGTGGAAAACCCAACGTCAATGAATGTTAATTTTATTTAGAACTGCGGTGATAACTGCAAAACTTATCCATTAAATAAAAGTCAAAGTTAAATGTTCATGAGAAATAGTTCAATGATGAAAACGTTTATATTCTAACTATCCTACCTAGTAATGCACCTCTAAGAAAAGTTTTCCTACTTACTAGTGTTTGAAATATGCTGAATTGTCGACGCAGGAACACACAGCACCAAAAATGAAATAGTCACAATTGCCAACACACTGGTGAACTCAAAAAGTTACAGTTTCTGTCATCTGAAAATAACACTATTGGTGATGAAACACGGTTCACGGAAAGTGCAGTACCTATACACTTGCGAATATTTGTCCCACGTTGCTTAACGCTGGGTCACCCGGTTCTATGATGAAGAACACGGACGGCTGTCTTCCATGACAGAACCAAAATAGAGCTCACAAACAATTCTGGTCCCTTCAGCTCATTCCCCTGAAAGCCAGCTAAAGCCCAAGGTTCGAACCCAGGTAGAGTAATAAGGATAAGTTTTATAGGCTGCCATGACCAATTGAGGGTGACAAAACACATGTCTAACTCTATACTCTAAGTGGAGAATATTCAGTTCTTTTCCTCTCAGGTCATAATGAAGATGGAAAGATTGTCCAAACTCAGTGTAGGTACGAATGCCTTACACCTCTCTGTAGTCTAGGCAGACGCACACTAAATTAAAATAGCTCAATTAGTCCTTTTATGCAAAATCAATTCTCTCTCTCTCACAGATAAAACTCCCGAGTGTATCCATACTTTACCCACGCTAAGAAGGAGCATTATGCTGAGGTGGAAAACTCCTAATAATATAATCCCTAATTAAATTTGTAATAATAATTGATAATAAAAATCAAACACATTTTCTAGATATTGTAATCACAATTTTTGAACATCTAACTCAAATAATTAATCAAATGTATTTTTATAAAAATATTGGAAACATGAAATTAGATTAAACTTGCTGACAGTGTATGCAAACAAAATAAGCAGACACCCTGACAGTAAATGGAAACAAACTGCTGACAGTGCACGTAATCAGGACGTCATTTAGCTAGCAGACGACACTTGCTAAAGTCTGTTGTGTCGATGCATGGCCAATTGGGGATAATCAAGGATAAAAATTAATTTTCTGATTACCTCCCCCTTTTTTTCCGTGACGATCAAATTGTGAGTCTACTTCTAATCAAGAGTGAGGAGTGAAAGGAACAATAGTTAATTTTACATGACCTTCTTGTGACGTAATAGTTAATTTTTCATGACCTTCTTATGAAATAGTTAATTTTTACAACCTTCTTATGAGGTAAGCTGTGGCTGGTTTGGCAATGAGGCTCACTTTGCCTGCATTGGATACTTTGAGTCTTTGTACTAATTAATCTGACACTAAATGTGCTGATTCTGTCGTCTGCTTAGCTAGTCTATGATGCAACGTTTCTTATTAACTGGCGTTTGCTCCATTTGAATCTACTGACAGGAACAAATTTTCTTCACCCACTTTACTTTATAAACAAGTCAACCGTGTGCATTCAAACAGTCTAAAATCAGTCTAAAATTATTTGGTCTCTTCCTAACTGACTTAAACATTGCATTGGTGTCGAGTATCTTGGTCGTTGTGCCGTAGCTAGTGTCGGGTTAGTATGTATGTATTCACAGTTTTAGTGCCTGAATGATACACCACTCTTCTATCTGGCAACAACGGGTCACCGTCATTCGCAATAATGGCAGTGACAGCATTCGATTGGCATTTCACGCCTACATCAGCATGTCAGTGAAAGATTGTTTTGGCATTTCATGCCTACATCAGCATGTCAGGGAAAGATTGTTTCGGCCAAACATGAAATGAGAAAGGTGTCAACCTGGTTTTGTACACCTATCAAGAAATATAACTGCGAAGACCTATTAAAGGGCTGCAACAAAACTTAAAATCCCGGATTTAGAGCATTTTGTATCTTTATTATATTACTTTTAAAGCTTGATCATTGACTTTTTTTCTCGCCCGGTCATGTTTATTTGTCTTAGGGACTCTATTTTAAACAGGGAATTTGGGATGCTTGAGCTAGGTTGAATAGTATGTTTAAGCATATGCTAGAAGTCTATGACAGGTCATTTCATTGTGCGTTAGTTGTTTTTGTTTTCTGAAAGTGTGTATGTATGATTGTAACGTGGGTTACACTTTCCAGCAGTCAGTGGAGAAATTAATTAAAACTGCATTTTATTCATTAATCGTCTTCCACTCCTCATGCATTTCACAAGTTCACGCTACAATGACCAGGTCTACAGTCGGCCATCTCGGTGTATAATCCTCAACACTGTGGTCATTGTGAACATCTTGACCAACCCCATTTATTGTTTACTATTGTCGCAGATTTATCATTATCAAATACTAAGTATTGTCACCGCATTTTACATTCCCTCATACTTTTCGTATTATCACAATTTTATGCATTTCCAAAAAATACGGCACATTATTGGCACCTCAGTTTACATTATCAATGTTCAATATCGTCTCAACATTTAACAGTCTCATACACATTTCAAAACAATCGCCTCTTTACACACTTCAAAGCACTGCTCAGTTTAGTCACAAAACAACTTGCAAATTCTCCTTACATTTTCAATTTGTCTTTGACGAACAAATTTCATAAGCATTTTGTTTACTTTCGAT
This sequence comes from Sinotaia quadrata, assembly GCA_028829895.1. Lineage (NCBI taxonomy): Eukaryota > Metazoa > Mollusca > Gastropoda > Architaenioglossa > Viviparidae > Sinotaia > Sinotaia quadrata. Next base: position 126,773,402 of record CM054181.1, read on the forward strand.
AAAATCACACCTAGTTTGTTTTATAGGCTTTGAGGAATTTAATGTTAAGCAACAATTCATTCACAATACAAAGTGCAATGTCAGAGCTCGAAATCTCGGCAGCTCACATCATCCACAAAGGAGCGTACATCCTGTTGCGTGTGTCTCTGTGTGTGTGTGTGTGTGAGAGAGAGAGAGAGAGAGAGAGAGAGAGAGAGAGAGAGAGAGAGAGAGAGAGAGAGAACGTGTATCTGTGGATTTGTAATGTTGTGTGAGTGAGGTGGTTGGGTGTAAGTATTTGTATACATACATTCAACATCTTAAACACAAATTCACACTATATCAGCCTCTATGACAAGATTCTTTATACACACTAATACTGAAATGTTTCAGACTCATAATGTTGAAATAATTTGCTACATAAAAAAGAATTAACATTAATATTCAGGAAAGCAATTACTAATACTGCAGCAAATTTCCAGATGAAAAGAACCAGTCGAAGACTTGCTCACTGATGGTTCTATATTTTGTATGCTTTTCTTTCGATACATCACTAGAATACAGTAAGAATATTACCAATGCAATTAGTTTTTTTTCATAACTGTAAATAATGATACGAAGAAATGCACAATAGCGTTCATGTAAAGTTAAATAATACAAATATCGTTTTTATATGAGGAAATTTAATAGAAATAATCCAACGATTTCATATATCTTGTCCAAACAATATTTACTCTAAATGATTTGATGAATGATTTCGGTTCTTTAAAACTCACACCATGGATTAAGATGACTAAAATAAAGTCAGTCTTTATACATCGGTAATACGTTGTCAGAATAACTGAAACAATCATGTTATGGAAACAAATGATGTAATATAACATGAAAAAATGTAATAAAAGCCACGACGTGTCACCAACTACAATGACTTTAAAACGTGTGAACGTCTCTGGTGCAAGGTAAATGTACTGGATAGCATATTTCCGGATGTGCCTGTAACTAAACTGAGTTTACAAAGTGACGTTTCTGCCCATGTTCTATCCTATTTCCTCTTTCCAGTCAGGGAAGGATGGAGGTATTGAAAAGAACTGGCGTCAGTGATCAATCATGAGTTTGTCTCCACTTACCCGATAATAACTATATCAACGTCTCATGTTTATTTCCATCACATTAGAACGCTTATTAAAAGTTTGCAATGCATCCAGTGTGGCATATCGACGAATCGACAGGAAAGAGGACCAGTGATTTCAAAAAGTAGGTAACTGGTTGTTGTTGTTCAGTTATTGCATCTTTAAATTCATTCATTTTTACTTCAATTAGTTTTATATATAGGTCAATTTCTGTAGGGATTCATTAAGATTGGGTTGATAATGTTCGCTTTAATATTTTTCCTGTCTGCGCAGAGCTGGTGATCGTTTCATGGCGATTGCTACCAAAACTTGTGCGCGGAATTTTTCTAATCCTTTTAATGAGCTGTTCGGCCGCGCATTTTAGAGGGAACATTGGTTGGGAGTGACATGGCATCAATTTTCTTTTTCTCAAAATAGGGTTTTGAATTATATTGAAATAGTAAACAGTGTGGTGATTCCATTGATAAGCACATGTATTGAGTAGACAATATTTTGAGTATAAAACAATTGAACAACATTGTTAGAGAACTTTTAAAACTTTACGCGAAAATGTTTACGAGTACTTATTCGTTTGAGTGTGTTCGCGTGTGTGTTTATAAATTCATTTGTGTATGGTGCCCCTATGTGTATATAGTGCGTGCTTATGTGTGTGATGCATTTGTGTGTGTTTGCATTTCACATTTAAAAAAATATATATTGCATCATAGTTGTAGTACACATTTTTTCGTAATAAATTTCCTTCTTTCGCAATGCTTGTACCTCTACAATTTCCATTTATGACTCACATCACTAGAGAGGGACTGCAACAATTGCAATTTCAATTATAAATGCAATTCATTTTCTTTTTAAGTATAGAAATGACCATTTAAAGTGAATGCAAAATTGAAAACTTCATATAGGTATAAATATTCCTAATACTGATAAATATGAACGATTTTATTTTCATTATTTACTTTTAGCCAATGGCCAGTTCTGTTATTAAGCACTTTATTTACAATGTACACTCCAAACGTTTCATAAGCAATGATTATTCTCCGTCAGTGACAAATGTATCATTTCAGTCGAGTATTTATTGGAGATATGTCAACCATACATCTAGCAAGGCATAGTGCGTTGTAATGTTTTATATAGATAGATAGATAGATAGATAGATAGATAGATAGATAGATAGATAGATAGATAGATAGATAAATAGATAGATAGATAGATAGATAGATAGATAGATAGATAGATAGATAGATAGATAGATAGATAGATAGATAGATAGATAGATAGATAGATAGATAGATAGATAGATAGATAGATAGATAGATAGATAGATAGATAGATAGATAGATAGATAGATAGATAGATCGTTTGTACTGAGAAAGAAAGAATAAAGAAGGAGAAAGTAGAACAGACAATAAAATGAGAAACAGTGTGGACGAAATAAGAAAGGAGATATTAAAATTGTCATGATAAAGTTTTCGCCAAAAACACTTCCTTTAAAAAATGAAAACAAATACACAAAACATACATCAGTCAAACTGTTAATAAAGTGTAATGAATTTATTTCCATTTGCATTATTTTATTAGAAAGCTAATCTATACTGTAATGGTTATCTGTCGGTTACATGTACAATAGCTTCTTGAAAACACAAGATCTTCCTGTCTTGCTAGACTCATTGCGTCTAGAACTTGATTTCTGCACAAATGATGAAAACAGAAAGAAATTTGATACTTTCAGTTTACTTAGACTACAAAATTTTTCACTTCAGACATGCTAGTCTAAGAAAACTGACAAAGAGATCTTATTTATTATATTCTGTGACATGCCAACCTTCATTTATGTGAAAGGGCGACTACTACTATTTACAGTCATTTGTAGAAACTTATGGTCGATTAAAATACAGCGACATCGTATTTTGTCGAGGTTAAATCAACTGTGTGCTATGCCCATGAAACTAATTTTTATTTTTGTCCAATATATTTGCCGTCAAACATATAATTATCCTATCAGTGTCTCCTGGTTGAAGTATTAATGTTTTTCCAAGGAAACTGGAGGTATGTGTGTGTGTGTGTGTGTGTGTGTGTGTGTGTGTGTGTGTGTGTGTGTGTGTGTGTGTGTGTGTGTGTGTGTGTGTGTGTGTGTGTGTGTGTGTGTGAATTGACTCTACAGTGAATGTGGAGGTAACTATAATTTATTATTGGTGAGTGTCGTGATACTCAAAACAGTAAATGTGGAGGTAACTAGAATTATTGTTTGGTGAGTGACGTGATACTGAAATTAATGATGTATTGTATATCGCGAATAACGTATTTATATTCCAATCACTGATGCACTATTACCACTATCTACAATAACAATACTATTAACGACACACTTTGACTTCACTTACTATAATGGCACATGTGTTGTTACAACAGCTTTCTCCTTGGTACATATATTATGTAATCTTATAATCAATGCTTTTACAATTTTTTAAAAATTTGTTGTAGTTGAATTTGTTACCGCTTTTATTTTACTTCAACTAAAATATCAGTTTAACATAAATTATAATGAATTTTTCTATTGCTAAATTATGAAACTTTAAAAAATATATTAGAGGAACATGGAATCAATATCAGAAGAAATAATAATAGATTTATATTTTAAATTTATATATATAAATATTTTATATTTTCATTAAATGCCACTGCTGCTGATAATTGTTTAGTAATTATGTTGTTAATTTCTATATTAATACCACTACTGTTAAGGGATTGCACTATTACCGTACAACGTGAATGAAAACGACTGAACGTTAGAGAGAAAGAAAAATAAAAATTACAAAACAAAGGGGAACAACTCACCACATGGGAAACCTTTTTCCTCCACGAGCTTTAAGATCTTTTCTCTTACCACCTGAGCCCAATTATAATCTTTGCAGAAATTGATCGTACAATTACCGTAGTCATTCATCATTCTGTAACAACATTCCACGCATAATTAAATATTGAATTTCTCATCAGACTCTAACATGTGACATTAGAATAAAAACGGTTCTCAAGATGTCATTTTATTTGTGCAAATTATGAAATGAGATGTTTACCAAACACAAGACACAGAGTTACCCGTTAGAAGTGAGCACTGACCTATTTAAGACATATTTCTAAGTCAAACCTATACTTATTGACAAGTTAGTGGTTTCTACAGTCAAATCTATACTTACTGACAAGTCAGTGGCTTCTACATTCAAACCTATACTTACTGACAAGCCAGTGGTTTCTACTGTCAAATCTCTACTTACTGACAAGTCAGTGGTTTCCACCTAAACACAAATCAATACTGTTATTTGTATTCCTTTTTAACTAAGTCCATAACATCTTTTTATCAAACAGTATTATACCCCTTTCTGCATATCACAAATGCTGTCAAAATGTTTCTTAGCAAGTAATTAATAATTAGTATCGAAAATCATGTATGTGTTTATAATGTAAGTAATGTTACTTTTAATTACTCAAGAAAAATACCCATGGTTTATGATATCAGAATAATAAGCAATATTTTGTCCCCAAGAATGAAAATCTATTTATATTGAATCGTCAATCGTAAGAGGTCTATGTTAATATATTCACAAAGTTAATAGATGTTTGAAAAGAATATTCACAATAAATCATCAAGGCTATGAAATCTCTAAAATCCTACTCATAATGAATAATGAAAGTTAATGGATCTCTGAAATGTTTCTCAAATGAAAAATATAATTAAAGCTGAGGGATCTCAGTAAATCTATTCCAAATGAATCAACAAATCGAAGAGATTTAAGCAAATCTATTCAAAATGAATCATCAAAATTAAGAGATCTAAGTAAAACTATTCAAAATGAACCGTCAATGCTATCAGATCTCTGAAGTCTACATAAATGAGTCATCAAAGCAAAGAAATCTGTGTGGATCTATTCACACTGAACATAAATGCTATAAGATCTTCGAGAATCTATTTACAATGTGTCGCTCATACTAACAGAAGAATGATTTTAAAAAATCATCAATACTCCTTGTTCTATGATAAATTATTCAAAATGAATCGCCAATACGTATAGATCAGAGGTAAACAATTCACAATGACTCACCAATACTAATAGGTCTATGATAAACAATTCACAATGACTCACCAATACTAATAGGTCTATGGTAAACAATTCACAATGACTCACCAATACTAATAGGTCTATGGTAAACAATTCACAATGACTCACCAATACTAATAGGTCTATGGTAAACAATTCACAATGACTCACCAATACTAAAAGGTCTATGGTAAACAATTCACAATGACTCACCAATACTAATAGGTCTATGGTAAACAATTCACAATGACTCACCAATACTAATAGGTCTATGGTAAACAATTCACAATGACTCACCAATACTAATAGGTCTATGGTAAACAATTCACAATGACTCACCAATACTAATAGGTCTATGGTAAACAATTCACAATGACTCACCAATACTAATAGGTCTATGGTAAACAATTCACAATGACTCACCAATACTAATAGATCTATGACAATTCACAATGGCTCACCAATACTATGATCTATGATAAACAATTCACAATGACTCACCAATACTAACAGATCTATGATAAACAATTCTCAATGACTCACCAATACTAATAGGTCTATGATAAACAATTCACAATGACTCACCAATACTAATAGGTCTATGATAAACAATTCACAATGACTCACCAATACTAATAGGTCTATGATAAACAATTCACAATGACTCACCAATACTAATAGGTCTATGATAAACAATTCACAATGACTCACCAATACTAATAGATCAATGACAATTCACAATGGCTCACCAATACTATGATCTAAGATAAACAATTCACAATGACTCACCAACACTAATACATCTATGATAAACAATTCGCGGTGAAACATCTCTATTAATATATCAAAGATAAACAATTAAAAATAAATCATCTCCATTAATAGATGAAAGGTAAAGCATTCCCAACGAGTCATCTCTATTAATAGATATAAGATAAAGAGTTCAGAGCCAAGTACATGCTAACCAAACGATGCCATGTAAAACAAGAGTTCAAAGTTCAAATTGAAAATTAAAATGCTAAGTGCATGTTTTAATTCGAACCACGAATGTCATGATACTTGATCGATTAATATTGAAATTTTCAATTAACCAGCAATAGATTTTCTCCGTTTGTTCGGCCGTGTCATTATTATATACTAATGTTGTATTTCGTCAAACTAAATAACAAACAGAGCTCTTAGGTATGAGGAAGAGTAATTATAAACAAATATATTACACATTGACGAACATTATTTTTTGCTGTTGTATGTTATTCTTATGCAAATAAATTATTGATGACTGTAGTCAAATTTTCCTCACAGTTACATGAATTATTTTCCTTCTGCTTATAATGTCTTTCACAAGTCGATGTGTGAAATAAATAGAACAACATTGTGTATCCAATATTTTAGTGCGTGACATTTCAAATGATTAAACAATAATTTTGTCATACTCAAACAGCTACAGACGATTCTGTAAATTCATAAGATAACTGTAATAACCAGTAACTTTTATTAACCTGAAATGTGAAACTCACATTGATATAAGTTTTGGTTTAGCCCCTGAAGAAAAAAAATAAAATATCAGCGATATTCATGACAATAACAATAGAAATGTGATACAAGTTAGTAATGATAGTTATCACAATAATAATTACAATATGATAAAACACACAGACGATTAATTTCAGGAGATGCAGTTCCATTTCAATTATAATATTTCTATTGCTTTATTAATTCTTGAAACACGTCTTACTTGCATTTTATCGCATCAAACTCTGTGTGATTGCGGTCCACTTTTTCAGCGCAGGTAAGATAACATGGGGGAAGAACTTGGACCATGGATCCTGAAAAAAAAGAATCAACCACGTGTTCATTGTTATCACCTTGAAGTCTTTGAATCCGAGTGAGGGAGAACTATTTTTAGACAACCTGCCTTTTACATTAAATCTAAAAAAACCAAATTATTTATTGTTACAAGTCATATTCTTCAGATATGTCAGTGATTAGTTTTCACAAAAGAAAAATGAAGACAGGCATTAATACCTAAATGATAATTAAAGTTTATTGTTTTGTGTACATTATTTCTGTTTCTTTCAAAAGTAAAAAATGTAAATGCATTCCGACAACCAACTGTGACCCGTGTCGGGGTCAATCAATCTCAAGATCAATAAGCAATTAAAAGTCTGATTAATGAAAAAATTCACCACAGCATTCAAACCTATAGAATCCTGAACCAATATATTTGTCTCTACCCATAGAAGTGATTTTTTTCATAGATTCTCTCAAACGAAACGCAAAATAAATTATCTTTAGAGGCAGACTTCATGTTCAGATATAAAGGTCAGTAAATAGCCAATGTCGGCTTGGCAGCATGGACCTAAAAATAGACAGAAAACTAGAAAGATACTTAGAGAGAGATACAGACATACAAATGCATGTAGAACACAGAGGCACTCACTTAGACTGATAGATAGATAGATGGACACAAAGATAGATAGATAGACAGATATGTGGCAAATATTTCCACCCCGTTTATTCTTTTGTCATTTATATTTAATATTTCCTCAAATAACATATTTGTTGTGAAATGTTCTTTGTAAGTGGGGACCTAAGGATAGACAGATAGAAAACTAGAAAGATACAAAGTGAGAGATAGAGACAGACAAATGTACACACACACACACACACACACACACACACACACACACACACACACACACACACTCACACACACACACACACACACACACACACACACACACACACACACACACACACACACTCACTCAGATAGATAGATGGATAGAAAAAAGTGTGATAAATATTTCCACCCCTGTTTATTTTTCTGTCATTAATATTCCATGTTTTCTTAAATAACTATATTTGTTAAGAAACATTTTTTGCAAGTAGGTGCTTGTAATAATGGTATAAGTAGACATTGTGCACTGCACTTTTAGTGCAACACAATGTAGAAAGAATATCAAACAACGCAATGTAGAATGTCAATCTAAGCAATATATAATGTCAAACTAAGCAATGTAGTAAGAATATCAAACAACGCAATGTAGAATGTCAAACTAAGCAATGTAGTAAGAATATCAAAGAGCGCAATGTAGAATGTCAATCTAAGCAATGTAGAATGTCAAACTAAGCAATGTAGAATGTCAGTCTAAGCAATGTAGTAAGAATGTCAAACAACGCAATGTAGTAAGAATGTCAGTCTAAGCAATGTAGTAAGAATGTCAAACAACGCAATGTAGAATGAATGTCAAACAACGCAATGTAGTAAGAATGTCAAACAATGCAATGTAGTAAGAATGTCAAACAACGTAGTGTAGAAAGAATGTCAAACTATGCGTCCGCTTAACAAGCAGAGAGAGAAAGTCGTCGCTATAATTAAACCGAACCATTGTCATTTCCTGTGGAACACAATAGGTCACATCCCTAAATGTTACCATCACTTGCTGAAGAAACTCGCTTGCAAACAGACGTGATTTCGCCCAAGTCCCTGTTTGGGAGTTTGTCCCAGTAAAAGATGATTAAAAGTGTGTAGAGAAAACCCATCGAGTTCTAAGTTTATTCGTAATTATTAATTTTTTTTGCTGCTAAAAGAGAATGTATAAATTTCTTTTGTTCTTTTGTGAATAAAGATAATGAGAATGTAAATCTTTTATCAAGTTCCATATGTGTGTAATATGTTGCATTGATTTTAGGACGTAATTATAAATTCTAGAAATGTTTGAATTTATGCTAGTTCATTTAGTACGACTAAACGCTAGTCCTTATCAAAGACTCTGTTGACTTTTAATTTGCGTGAAATGATATTTGATTTATTATGACTACACGCTAGTCCTTATCAAAGACTTTTGACTTTTATTCTGCGTGAAATGATATTTGATTTAGAAGGACTAAACGCTAGTCCTTATCAAAGACTCTGTTGACTTTTAATTTGCGTGAAATGATATTTGATTTAGAAGGACTAAACGCTAGTCCTTATCAAAGACTTTTGACATTTAATCTGCGTGAAATTATATTTGATTTAGAATCATCTCTCAACATAACTTTGATGTGGAAAAAAACTAGTTATGCATTTAATATTTTCAATGCTATTTTGATCTTTCTGATTTATACAACTGTACTTATATGTGTAAATGTGCTTCAAATTATTAATAATTGTGCATGTAATTAACATCATTGTAGCTTATTCAAATTATTAATATTTGTGCATATAACATAACTCATTGAATCTTATTTAAATTATTAATATCTGTGCATGTAACTAACATCATTGTATCTTATTCAAATTAATAATATTTGTGCATGTAACTAAAATTATTGTATCTTATAATAAAGGTAGAAATAGTGAAATGTATAATATTTTATAGAATGACTGTAAAAGAGAAGATAGATAAAGTCGCCACTCTAGAGAGGTCATTGTTGTATTTTTCAGTCAGAAAAATACCTGTTATCTTATCTTGTTGTCTTCATCATTACCATTATCACTATGGTACTTGTTTGACGTTTGTGACCTGTACATGCCCTAGAATTTTCTTGCCTTTAACTGGTAGCCTGCAATTTTGTGTGACCTTTGCCATGGCCTTGTTCATCCGTATACTGAACATGTGAAGCAGAGGTCGTGAGACTACATTCGGAGTGTGGCCATGACGTCATCCAGGCTAAGGGAGCAGGATGGAGAAGGATATCATTTTCCCTCTGTGAATACCTCCGCTGCCAACTAGTAAAATCTCTTTAACGAACTAAATTTGCTAATCGCGGATTGTGGTAATTCTAGAAAATAGAACAGAGAGTCTCAAGCCTTGTAGATTATAGAACTGTGTAAGGAGTCTACATTCTGTGCGTCTATATCGTCTATGTCTATAAGTTCTTTGTCCGTATTTACTTCATGTTGAATTGCTGTGATGTATATACTAGTTATACTTATAATAAGTACTATTTCTTATTGTTTGCACACTCGCTCTTAATACATAATTGGGTTTGAAAGGTAAGAGCAGTTGAAAGCATAAATTATTAGAGTCATGTAGAAAGGACCTTGTCTTAAATGGTTGTATACTGCTCTGCGAGAACATATGTTAGGTCAGAGATAACTCGTGGTAAATCACTGTACACTTGGTATTACTCTGGGAAGAGATCAAGGGAAGTAATTCACTGTACACACGGCATTACACTTGGAAGGTACCAAGGGAAGTAATTCGAAGTACATTACGCATTACTCTGTGAAGGGACCAAGGGAAATCTCTATCCAACTCTCCATCTATAACCTAGAGGTGCAGATTATCGTAAACACATAAATAATAATTCATTCTCACAATTTAGAAGCCCTCTCTTAATCACATAATTAATTTGATTACAGCAAAGAGAAAAAACCTGTTCACAGATAGATAGAGAGTAGACAGATAGATAGATAGACAGAGAGATTGTTATAACTATGCAAAAACATTATTAATAGAATGAAAAACTTATTGCAATTTCAAAGAATACATTAAAATAGTTTACACACTTCTTAGACATTGTAAATAGTTAAGATGAATCTAAACAGACTGTAAAAGAAACACGTGATCAATTAAATTAATACCTTCTGCTAAAATGTATCCAAGGACGGCAATCGTTATTAGAAACAAAAGAAGAAATTTCCTCATGATGAATAAGTAGGCCTGAAATGATTCAAGTTCAATACAGAAATAAACACTCAAGCATACAATCTATCTATCTATCTATCTATCTATCTATCTATCTATCTATCTATCTATCTATCTATCTATCTATCTATCTATCTAACCATCTATACGCGTTTGTGTATGTGTGCATATGTGTGTATCATGCAATTACAAATGCTTTGTTAATCTCATGTGTTTTTTTACAATTACTGCTTATGATATAATTTTTGTTGTCCCGCTGCTGGTTATTTTTATTAGTATATTTTAATTAATAAATAAATACAAGTGAAGAGAATCTTATTTCATATATTAATTATATATCCCAATAATTCACTCAACTTTACTCCGGATCACCTGGCGCTGCTCAACCCTATTCCTTAACTTCAATATATTGATAGACGTTCTACTGACATAAATTCTTCTGTACGTGGAACTTCTTACTTAAGGAGTAATTAGATCCATAATTTAATTTATTTTAACAATATAGAGAGAGATGTTCTACTAACATAAATTCTTCTGTAAGTGGAACTTCTTACTTAAGGAGTAATTAGATCAATAATTTAATTTATTTTAACTAGCCCCATACCCACCCACTATTACTCCAAACATATAATTTATTTAGTATGCATAAGAAGTATGAATAAGAAATTACAATAAATTTATTAAGTCAACAATCAAAACATACAAACGTAAACAGTTGAAAAAATCAACAGACACTTATACTGATATGGAGCATAAATACCCAAATAATGTTCACCAATTATTCAGACTCTATCCTAACAATAAAGTAGTCAAGTTTGTAATCAATGATCAAATTGTGGGTCTACTTCTCATCAAGAGTGAGGAGTGAAAGGAACAATAGTTAATTTTACATGAACTTCTTGTGACGTAATAGTTAATTTTTTATGACCTTCTTATGACTTAATAGTTAATTTTTACGACCTTCTTAGTGTGGCTGTTTCGCAATGAGGCTCACTTTGCCTGCATTGGATAACGCGTACTTTGAGTCTTTGTACGTAATTAATCTGACACTAAATGTGCTGATTCTGTCGTCTGCTTCGCTAGTTTATGACGCAACGTTTCTTATTAACTGGCGTTTGCTCTGTCTTGAATCTACTGACAGGCACAAATTTTCTTCACCCACTTTACTTTATAAACAAGTCAACCGTGTGCATTCAAACAGTCTAAAATCAGTCTAAAATTATTTGGTCACTTCCTAACTGGCTTAACCATTGCATTGGTGTCGAGTATCTTGGTCGTTGTACCGTAGCTAGTGTCGGGTTAGTATGTAGCCATATTCACAGTTTTAGTGCCTGAATGATACACCACTCTTCTATCTGGCACCAACGGGTCACCCTCATTCGCAATTATGGCAGTGACAGCATTCGATTGGCATTTCACGCCTACATCAGCATGTCAGTGAAAGATTGTTTTGGTATTTCATGCCTACATCAGCATGTAAGTGAAAGATTGTTTCGGCATTTCATGCCTACATCAGCATGTCAGTGAAAGATTGTTTTGGCCAAACATGAAATCGATTACTATCCTGTTGTTCAGTGAGAAAGGTGTCAACCTGGTTTTGTACACCTGTCAAGAAATATAACTGCGAAGACCTATTAAAGGGCTGCAACAAAACTTAAAATCCCGGATTTAGAGCACTATACTATTGAAGAAATTTTTTTATTCTCTTTTTTGTTATAGATAATTTAGTAGACTAAATCTCTTTTTAATAATTCTTATTTTAATATATATTACCATACTTGGAACGCGCAGGAATTACGTTGCTTTCTTGAACCCGATTCAGTACAAATAACTTTTTATTCAGTTTTTACAAACGTTTGTCACGTGACTCTACTGTTCGTTACGTCATTGTATTATGGACGTAATCGTTTCCGTTTCCCTCAGTTTAGTAACGTTAAAGTTGTAATTTAAGGAGTGCACCATGTTATTATTAGAATCAGAGAGGTGTATAATTGTTTTTTACATTCTAGTAAATGAACATGTTAACAATTATTATAATTCTAGAAATGACTTCATCAACTTCAATTCTAGCGCTTAGTATCGTGCACGTCTATTTGTCTCAATACTCATGTTTAGAAAAATGTCTGAAAGCAAAACAAACTAATAGCAGAAAAAAAGTTAACATATCTTACCTCGACTGCAAAAGCTGCCAGAATGAGACGTGTCCTAATGATTCAGTTATCACTTGTATAACAGTTATCTATATTTGCGTGTTGATCGTCATTTAATAATTACGTCACAGCGTAATTGTTTCCAAGGGATTTTACTTCTAATCAGACACTTCAAAAATGTCATCATACGGAATGTCAAAGGTCAGATTAAAACTGACAATTTAGCAATTTATATAACAATTAAATTTTAAAACAGGGAGAAGCAAATTTACTCCCAAAACTATTTGTCATATATATATATTTGATTGTTGATTTATTTATCTATCTATCTGTCTATCAATCTGTCTATCTGTCTATCTATCTATCTATCTATCTATCTATCTATCTATCTATTTGAATAATAAAGTTCATTCAGCACAACTCTAAAGAGTGGATCCAATAGTGTGAAATTATGATAGTTTTCTACGAAACATTTCTCTATTCACTAATAAAGCGTGCGTATATGCTACACGTTTAAATACAAAATATTTTTCTATTCACTAATAAGGCGTGTGTAGGCTATAAACTACACTTTTAAATACCAAATATACTTCAGCACACACTATCATGAATAACAATGGCACTGTAACTGTGACGTACACAAGATCGACAAACGGAGGATTGGATTAATGGACGATGAACAACATAGATTTTGACAGAATTTAGACTAAGATGTGCGGTTATTGTAAAGATTTATTAAACGTTGGAAAATAGTCGCTACAGATGCATTGGAACTGATCAGCTGTGTTAATATATTACCATTTGTATTAGATAAAGAGGTGCGACTCTTGTTGAAAAATGACTGATGCGAGTTGGATTGTCTCCACTTAGAACAAGCATACAATTTCTCTCTCTCTCTCTCTCTCTCTCTCTCTCTCTCTCTCTCTCTCTCTCTCTCTCTCTCTCTCTCTCTCTCTCTCTCTCTATCTATCTATCTATACGCGTTTGTGTATGTGTGCATATGTGTGTATCTTGCAATTACAAATGCTGTGTTCATCTCGTGTTTTTTTACAATTACTTCTTATGATATAATTTTTGTTGTCTCGCTGCTGGTTATTATTATTATAAGTATATTTTAATTAATAATTAATAACTAAATGCAAGTGAAGAGAATCTTATTTCATATATTAATTATATATCCCAATAATTCACTCAACCTTTCTCCGGATCACCTGGCGCTGCTCAACCTTATTCCTTAACCGCAATATATTGATAGACGTTCTACTGACATAAATTCTTCTGTAGGTGGAACTTCTTACTTAAGGAGTAATTAGATCCATAATTTAATTTATTTTAACTAGCCCCATACCCACCCACTATTACTCCAAACATATAATTTATTTACTAGGCATAAGAAGTGCGAATTAGAAATAACAATAAATTTATTAAGTCAACAATCAAATCATACAAACGAAAACAGTTGAAAAAATCACTTATACTGATATGGAGGATAAATACCCAGATAATGTCCACCAATTATTCAGTTTCTATCCTAACAATAAAATAGTCAAGTTAGTAATCAATGATCAATGTCGCGGGCGTGTCTGTAACGTTGCTGGTTTGTTGCTGGTTTGTTGCTGGCCCCTCTTTCTTCCTCGGTGGGAGGGCGGGGGGTCAAACCCAGTAGCCGCGATTTGCCGGGATCACATCGAATGGTCAGATATTGATAACCACTCTCACACTCAGACACCATGAATAATCTTGTGGGGGATGGGATTAACTTTATTCTGAGATGTGGGGTAAAATGTGAAAAGCCGGCGTGAGTGTGTGTGAGCAGGCGTGTGAATGTCGTGTGAGGGACGTACGGAACGAACAAACAAACAACCGCACCAACATGCACTTTCAAAAACCGAGAAATGAAGCCCAACTTTTGAGAAAGAGTTAACAAAGAATTTAATTTTAAAAAGGATTTTAAAAAAGGAAAACGGGCTTAATTTTCACACGGTGTTAGTCATTCATTCGGTAATTCAGACACGGCATCCATGGGGCGGGGAGAGCTGAAGGGACCAGAATTGCACCTAGAGAAAAATATTCCACGCCACTCATGTTTCGGAACTGTCGCAGTAGACAGCCATCCATGATAGATTTTGGATCTTGGAACCGTCACAGAAGACAGGTGTCTGTGAGCTCTATTTTGGTACTGTCGTGGAAGACAGCTGTCTGTGTTCTTCATCCTAGAACCGGTGACCCAGCGTTAAGCAACGTGGGACAAATATTCGCAAGTGTATACCTACTGCGCTCTCCGTGAACCGTGTTTCATCGCCAAGCGTGTTATTTTCAGATGACAGAAACTGTAACTTTTTGTGTTCGCCAGCATGTTGGCAATAAAGCCCAAGGTTCGAACCCGCGTAGAGTAATAAGGACAAGCTTTATAGCCTGCCACGACGAATTGAGTGTGACCAAAACACACGTCTAACTCTATACTCTAAGTGGAGAATATTCAGTTCTTTTCCTCCCTGGTCATGATGAAGATGGAAAAATTGTCCAAACTCAGTGTAGGTACGAAGGCCTTACACCTCTCTATAGTCCAGGCAGACGCACACTAAATTAAAATAGCTCCCGTCAGTCCTTTTATGCAAATCATTCAATTCTCACTCTCTCACAGATAAAACTCCCGCTTTGTATCCTTACTTTACCCAAGCTAAAAAGGTGCATTAGGCTGAGGTGGAAAACTTCTAATAATATAATCCCTTATTAAATTTGTAATAATAATTGATAATAAAAATCAAACACATTTTTTAGATATTGTAATCACAATTTTTGAACATCTAACTCAAATAATTAATCAAATGTATTTTTATAAAAATATTGGAAACATGAAATTAGTAAACGTGCTGACAGTGTATGCAAACAAAATAAGCAGACACCCTGACAGTAAATGGAAACAAACTGCTGACAGTGCACGTAATCAAGACGTCATTTAGCTAGCAGACGACACTTGCTAAAGTCTGTTGCGTCGATGCATGGCCAAGTGGAGATAATCAAGGATAAAATTAATTTTCTGATTAACACCCCTTTTACCTCCCTCCTTTAAAAAATTGACCTTAAACTTATAAAAGGTGAAGGTCAATTTACAAATCAGCAAAAATTATTTTTATGGAGAAAAATATTTCCTTGGAAAAATTATCGTCTGAAAAGTTACAAAATAAAATGTCAACGTCAAATACTGGCAGTACTAACATGTCAAAATTACATCTAATGAAAAAAAAATATTCGAACTGCTGTTGTGAATAGAAATTAGCATGACCAGTTATGTGAAGAGAAAAAAAACTAATAAATAAAAATTCAACTAAATCTGTTAATCACGGTTACTTCAATAAAACCAATTGGTGAGCATGTGCTCTCTGAATGAGTTTGAAAACTCAAACCTCCCAATCCACTCTAAAATGTTTCAGAAATACCTTTACACAAATTACAATTTATCAACGTGAGTGAATAACTGACAGAATCCAAAATCTGTTCTATGAACGAGTGAAATATATTATCCATATTAGAACTAAAAACTGCCTGTCAAGACAAACTGATTGTCAGCCTATGGGGAACTTCCCTTACAAAAAAAAATAAAAAAAATAAAATCTATATAGAAAAATTTCATGAAACTTTAATATTAACTTAGAATACGAACAATATTAGCCTATCAAAATGCAAAGGCTCAAAGATGTGAACAACCAACAAGGAAAAGTATTTATGTTAGAAAAATAAGATTGCGGGTTATTTCTTTTTCTTTCTCTTTTCTTCTGAAAAACAGAGGTACATACATAAACGTGAAGAAAGACCACAGTAACAAATTGATGACAACTCAATTCAACAGTTTAAAAGACTAGGGAGAATGCAACTGTAATAAGACAAGTTAGAAAAATAGAACAGGCCGTGTACATTTTCAAATATATAGCCTTCTTTTCTTCTGTTTCCTTCACGTGCGAGATCTAATTGAAGAGTGACGTAATTTAAAGACCTACAAATCCTGAAAATGTGCTGTGTCCTGTGTGGTGACGTTGCATCTGTAACGTGTCAATTCTTAAAATATATGGAAAGAAAGTCAAAAATGAAAAATTGATCAAACGCACAACAGCTTGCAGAACCCTGTAGCACTCCACCATATTTTTAACGATGTTTACAATGGTTAAAGTGTCAGTCTGAAGATATTATGTTTCTCATTTCAATGAAAATTCAACACCAAATAGTTAAATGCAAAGTGCTCAAATTCGAAATTATCCCACTCGGCTGGAATAACATGTGCCACATGAAAAGTAACCAACCTTACGCCTAAACTTAAACATCAAAATCCTGGTGGTCATAAATATCCCGGTATTCTGACCTGTGTCAATCACAACTTGTAAGTGGATATGCTAACTGCCACACTTACGTCCCTTTTGTCAGGCGATCTCAAAAATGTGGTACCGCCGTCATAATTTATACGTCATTAGAGTTTCCCAGAGCCGTCACGAGGCTCGTACTTGGGGGAAGAAAAATAGAAATAAAACTGTTTGTCACTCTCATTGCCTGATCTGCAGCCGCTGTCACTGTGTAAGTGACGTCATCAAAAAAACCTTTTCCGTACATTGACCTTTTCTTTTTGAATACCGCGGTTGATCAAACGACCAAAATTTATTCTGAAATATTTTGGCAACATAAGGGGGCTGAACTTCTAACTGATCACGATACGAAGCTGCTGGTTCGGAGTTAGCAGCAGTATGCAAAAAAGTCTGCGACGCATCTAATACGTCATTTGGCAACAGCATTGCCTTGTATTCAAGGAAGCGAAAGTAGCAATATTGTAGCTATTAGAGGTGGGGTAGTCATGACAACTGAATCTATTTGGCTTGCTTGTCTGAACAAATGAATGGTTCTGTACAGTACTTAGCGGTTCAATCAGTACACTAGACTTATGCTCCTTAGGAGATACTGGCAACGAAACGAACTCTGAAACTTCGGATTGTACTTCAAGCGCGATAGGTGTCGTACAAAATATCGGCGGTCCTGCTATTGAAGTCGAAAAAGATAGACACTGTTCTTGCCCCGATGGGGGAAACAGAACGGACGACTGTCCTGAGAGATCTACAGAAGGCTTAGTTGTCTCACTCAAGTGATCAATTATCACAGAATATGGCGAAGAACTTGGATAAGACACTTGGGCGCTATCATTGTCACTAACACCAGAATCAAAATCAAAATCAAACCCAAACTGGATATCTAACTTGGGCATTTCATAATCAGGCATCACTACTGCTACTGTAGGAATCTTTGATGGAGAAGGACGCGTCATCTTGTCCTCCCAGGAATTTAATCACCCACTTCCTGTAAAACACCCGACTCTTCGAGCGGTGCTCCGAGAGAGTCATCTATCATATCATCAGCACTCGGGCGAGTAGCTTCCTCCCCATACGACCTCGTAACCTGGTCAATTACGGGTTCGCAACTTTTGAAATACTTACAAAAACAATCACCCACTGGGTCTTGAACCTTTGGCACAGATAAAGCAGCCTGGCGGGCCTTAATTATTTCTATACAGCACTCTGCCAAACAGAAATCATCCGGTGAACTCTTCTTAATTTTTGCCGGTTCTTTTAAAATTTCCTGTTCCTCGGTGGTAAGACGGTCTGTGTCGCAAACTGTCATATTCAAGATCTCTAAGTCCTCCTTGGTCAAATTTTCTGACTCCTTAATTGCATGTTTCTAGTTTTTGCTTCCCATCATTCAACCTCTCTCATAGTTGCCTCTATTTCATCTATTCTTGCCTCACATCTCTCTATATCTAGGATGGACTTTACCCTTAGAACCTCCAGATTCACCTTCTCTATCTCTTGGGTAACCTGTCTGTCTTTTTCCATTATTTCCTGACGCGCATACCACCAATCTATTCCGTCCTCTATAAACTGCTCCAGTTCTTTCCCCTCTAGCCCATCTTTCTTTCCCAGGTCTCGAAATTCCTCTCTACATTTTGCTTCTCTCTTTAACGTCTGAATCTCTTCTGCAGTAAGAAATCCTACGTCCTCTGCCGTCATTCCTAATACCTCTAACTCGAATTCTGTCAAGATCTGTCTTCCCAAGTCTCTTCCCTTTCTTTCTTATTTTTTCTTACAGCCTTATCTCTTCTTCTGGCCATCTTAACGTCAAAGTCCTGACCACAACACAACACTGTCGAGAAAAAGTCTAGGATTGCTTAACGTTTGTACAGGGAAACTCGTAATCCTAGCCGTGCACAATCAATGTCAAAAAATATTTTGCACACAGAAATCCACAATGCAAATTTCAATACACAAATACCTATGTAATGATGATGAAAATGAAGATAGGAAAGTAGAAAAAGAAATGATGACTCATACACACAATTCGTACCTTAAATCACGTCAAAGGGTCACCAAAAATGTCGCGGGCGTGTCTGTGACGTTGCTGGTTTGTTGCTGGCCCCTCTTTCTTCCTCGGTGGGTGGGTGGGGGTCAGACTCAGTAGCCGCGATTTGCCGGGATCACATCGAATGGTCAGATGTTGATAACCACTATCACACTCAGACACCACAAATAATCTTGTGGGGGATGGGATTAACTTTATTCTGAGATGTGGGGTAAAATGTGAAAAGCCGGCGTGAGTGTGTGTGAGCAGGCGTGTGAATGTCGTGTGAGGGACGTACGGAACGAACAAACAAACAACCACACCAACATACACTTTCAAAAACCGAGAAAGGAAGCCCAACTCTTGAGAAAGAATTAACAAAGAACACACGGCATCCATGGGGCGGGGAAATAAAAAATAATGTGATGAATAAACTAAAATAATCAAAACAATAAACGCTAATGACCGTTTTCACTACTGCCAAAGATAGAGTGGCACAAAAATACTTTAGGTGTAGCCCCACTACAAGCACAACTGCTGAAAAATATTTAACCTTAAAAACAATTATTTTAAAAATAGTGGGTGGAAAACCCAACGTCAATGAATGTTAATTTTATTTAGAACTGAGGTGATAACCGCAAAAATTATCCATTAAATAAAAGTCAAAGTTAAATATTCATGAGAAATAGTTCAATGATGAAAACGTTTATATTCTAACTATCCTATCTAGTAATGCACCTCTAAGAAAAGATTTCCTACTTACTAGTGTTTGAAATACGCTGAACTGTCAACACAGGAACACACAGTACCAAAATAGTCACAATTGCCAACACACTGGCGAACACAAAAAGTTACAGTTTCTGTCATCTGAAAATAACACTATTGGTGATGAAACACGGTTCATGGAGAGTGCAGTGCATATACACTTGGAATATTTGTCCCACATTGCTTAACACTGGGTCACCCGGTTCTATGATGAAGAACATGGAGGCTGTCTTCCATGACAGTACCAAAATAGATCTGGGACGGTTCCAAGATCCAAAATCTATCACAGAGGGTGTTGACAGTTTCCAAACATGAGTGGCGTGGAATATTCTTCTCTCGGCACAATTCTGGTCCCTTCAGCTCATTCCCCTGATGGCCAGCTAAAGCCCAAGGTTCGAACCCACGTAGAGTAATAAGGACAAGTTTTATAGGTTGCCATGACGAAATGAGGGTGACAAAACACACGTCTAACTCTATACTCTAAGTGGAGAATATTCAGTTCTTTTCCTCTCAGGTCATAAGGAAGATGGAAAGATTGTCCAAACTCAGTGTAGGTACGAATGCCTTACACCTCTCTGTGATCCAGGCAGACGCACACTAAATTAAAATAGCTCCTTTAGTCCTTTTATGCAAAATCAATTCTCACTCTCTCACAGATAAAACTCCCGCGTGTATCCATACTTTACCCACGCTAAGAAGGTGCATTACGCTGAGGTGGAAAACTCCTAATAATATAATCCCTAATTAAATTTGTAATAATAATTGATAATAAAAATCAAACACATTTTCTAGATATTGTAATCACAATTTTTGAACATCTAACTCAAATAATTAATCAAATGTATTTTTATAAAAATATTGGAAACATGAAATTAGTAAACTGCTGACAGTGTATGCAAACAAAATAAGCAGACACCCTGACAGTAAATGGAAACAAACTGCTGACAGTGCACGTAATCAAGACGTCATTTAGCTAGCAGACGACACTTGCTAAAGTCTGTTGCGTCGATGCATGGCCAAGTGGAGATAATCAAGTATAAAAATTAATTTTCTGATTACCTCCCCCTTTTTTCCATGAAAATCAAATTGGGAGTCTATTTCTCATCATGAGTTAGGAG
Source organism: Sinotaia quadrata (assembly GCA_028829895.1). Taxonomy (NCBI): domain Eukaryota; kingdom Metazoa; phylum Mollusca; class Gastropoda; order Architaenioglossa; family Viviparidae; genus Sinotaia; species Sinotaia quadrata. Next base: position 126,794,646 of record CM054181.1, read on the forward strand.
TGAAAGGAAAAATAGTTAATTTTATATTACTATACTTGGAAAGCGCAGGAAATACGCTGCTTTCTTGAACCCAATCCAGTACAAAGAACTTTTTATTCAGTTTTTACAACCGTTTGTCACGTGACTCTACTGTTCGTTACGTCATAGTATTATGGACGTAATCGTTTGTTGCCCTCAGTTTAGTAACGTTAATGTTGTAGTTTTAGAGTGCACCATGTTATTACTAGAATCAGAGAGGTGTATAATTGTTTTTTACATTCTAGTAAATGAATATGTTAACAATTGTTATAATTCTAGAAATTACTGCACCAACTTCAATTGTAGCGCTTAGTATCGTGCACGTCTATTTGTCTCAATACTCATGTTTAGAAAAATGTCTGAAATCAAAACAATGCAACGTGTATTTGTATCATTAGTAATGTTTAGAAAAATGTCTCAAATCAAAACAATGCAACGTGTATTTGTATCATTAGTAATGTTTAGAAAAATGTCTCAAATCCAAACAATGCAACGTGTATTTGTATCATTAGTAATGTTTAGAAAAATGTCTCAAATCAAAACAATGCAACGTGTATTTGTATCATTAGTAATGTTTAGAAAAATGTCTCAAAGCGAAACAAACTAATAGCAGGAAAAAAGTTTTAAGAAAAGTTAACATGTCTTACCTCGACTGCAAAAGCTGCCAGAATGAGACGTGTTCTATTCAGCCAGTTATCACTTGTATAACAGTTATCTATATTTGCGACTTGATCTTCGTTTAATTAAATTACGTCACAGCGCAATTGTTTCCAAGGGATATAATCAAGAGAGAGAAAAATGTGGTCTTTGTCAAAAGAACTCCTCTAACTTTAACAAAATGCTGCCAGTTTTGCCCCTCTCTATTTTAAAATTTAATTGTTATATAAACTGCTAAATTGTCAGAGTTTTAATCCGACCTTGGGCGCTCCTTATGATGTTATTTTTGAAGTATCTATATCTATCTATCTATCTATCTATCTATCTATCTATGAGAGGTGAGGGAATCTTCAATAAATCAAGAAAGAAATAAAAAAATATTCTGAAGAAAGTTCTTTTCTTATGGTTCAAGAAAAAATTAATAAATATACCGCATAGTGAACCGCAGTCATCCATAACGAACATTTTGAATCTTCAATTTTTTCTTGAGCATGATGTTAACATACCTCTGTAAATATTAGTATAATTACTGATATTAATTATTATAGATCTAGATTTCATTACTTGAGCATGATGTTAACATAACTCTGTAAATATTAGTATAACTACTGATATTAATTATTATAGATCTAGAGTTCATTACTTGAGCATGAAGTTAACATAACTCTGTAAATATTAGTATAAGTACTGATTAATTATTATAGATCTAGAGATCATTGTATTAATTTGTCTATAATTACTTGAGTATGATTTTAACATAACTCTGTAAATATTAGTATAACTACTGATATTAATTATTTTAGATCTAGAGATCATTTTATTAACTTGTCTATAATTACTTGAGCATGATGTTAACATAACTCTGTAATTATTAGAATATCTACTGATATTAATTATTATAGATCTAGAGATCATTGTAATTAACTTCAGTTTTAGTATACGATCTTCTTCACGTCTATTGGTCATAAAAGTATTGTTTACATTTTGTGCCGTAAAAAAACAACAACAAAAAATAAATTTGGAGCTTAATAAGATACTTGGAGAGAAATTTCTTGCCGAAGAATAGTGTACCGCCACGTTGCAAGATCTTTTGTGACGCATGCGCAGACAATGACATGGTAGCATAGTACATGTATCTTTTTTCGCTCCACTCTATACTCGGATGATAAAGTGAGAAGAGCTTTGAAAACATGCAGACGGCAGTAAACTCTACAAACAACTGGTAAGGTGTACTGCGCTTTTGAATAATAAAGTTTATTCAGTACAAATCTAAAGAGTGGATCCAATAGTGTGAAATTATGATAGTTTTCAATACGAAACATTTCTCTATTCACTAATAAAGCGTGAGTATATGCTACACTTTTAAATACAAAATATTTCTCTATTCACTAATAAGGCGTGTCTATAAACTGCACTTTTAAATACAAAATATATTTCAGCACACACTATCATAAATAACAATGGCACTGTAATTGTGACGTACACCAGATCGACAAACGGAGGATTGCATTAAGCATATGCTAGAAGTCTATGACAGGTCATTTCATTGTGCATTACTTGTATTTGTAAGTGTGTATGTATGATTGTAACGTGGGTTACACTTTCCAGCAGTCAGTGGAGAAATTAATTTAAACTGCATTTTATTCATTAATCGTCTTCCACTCCTCATGCATTTCACAAGTTCACGCTACAATGACCAGGTCTACAGTCGGCCATCTCGGTGTATAATCCTCAACACTGTGGTCATTGTGAACATCTTGACCAACCCCATTTATTGTTTACTATTGTCGCAGATTTATCATTATCAAATACTAAGTATTGTCACCGCATTTTACATTCCCTCATACTTTTCGTATTATCACAATTTTATGCATTTCCAAAAAATACGGCACATTATTGGCACCTCAGTTTACATTATCAATGTTCAATATCGTCTCAACATTTAACAGTCTCATACACATTTCAAAACAATCGCCTCTTTACACACTTCAAAGCACTGCTCAGTTTAGTCACAAAACAACTTGCAAATTCTCCTTACATTTTCAATTTGTCTTTGACGAACAAATTTCATAAGCAGTTTGTTTACAAATCATTTACTTTCGATAAAATCACACCTAGTTTGTTTTATAGGCTTTGAGGAATTTAATGTTAAACAACAATTCATTCACAATACAAAGTGCAATGTCAGAGCTCGAAATCTCGGCAGCTCACATCATCCACAAAGGAGCGTACATCCTGGTGTGTGTGTGTGTGTGTGTGTGTGTGTGTGTGTGTGTGTGTGTGTGTGAGAGAGAGAGAGAGAGAGAGAGAGAGAGAGAGGAGAGAGAGAGAGTACGTGTATTTGTGGATTTGTAATGTTGTGTGAGTGAGGTGGCTGTGTGTAAGTATTTGTATACATACATTCAACATCTTAAACACAAATTCACACTATATCAGCCTCTATGACAAGATTCTTTATACACACTAATACTGAAATGTTCCAGACTCATAATGTTGAAATAATTTGCTACATAAAAAAGAATTAGCATTAATATTCAGGAAAGCAATTACTAATACTGCAGCAAATTTCCAGATGAAAAGAACCAGTCGAAGACTTGCTCACTGATGGTTCTATATTTTGTATGCTTTTCTTTCGATACATCACTAGAATACAGTAAGAATATTACCAATGCAATTAGGTTTTTTTCATAACTGTAAATAATGATACGAAGAAATGCACAATAGCGTTCATGTAAAGTTAAATAATAAAAATATCGTTTTTATATGAGGAAATTTAATAGAAATAATCCAACGATTTCATATATCTTGTCCAAACAATATTTACTCTAAATGATTTATTGAATGAGTTCGGTTCTTTAAAACTCACACCATGGATTAAGATGACTAAAATAAAGTCAGTCTTTATACATCGGTAATACGTTGTCAGAATAACTGAAACAATCATGTTATGGAAACAAATGATGTAATATAACATGAAAAAATGTAATAAAAGCCACGACGTGTCACCAACTACAATGATTTTAGAACGTGTGAACGTCTCTGGTGCAAGGTAAATGTAATGGATAGCATATTTCCGGATGTGCCTGTAACTAAACTGAGTTTACAAAGTGACGTTTCTGCCCATGTTCTATCCTATTTCCTCTTTCCAGTCAGGGAAGGATGGAGGTATGGAAAAGAACTGGCGTCAGTGATCAATCATGAGTTTGTCTCCACTTACCCGATAATAACTATATCAACGTCTCATGTTTATTTCCATCACATTAGAACGCTTATTAAAAGTTTGCAATGCATCCAGTGTGGCATATCGACGAATCGACAGGAAAGAGGACCAGTGATTTCAAAAAGTAGGTAACTGGTTGTTGTTGTTCAGTTATTGCATCTTTAAATTCATTCATTTTTACTTCAATTAGTTTTATATATAGGTCAATTTCTGTAGGGATTCATTAAGATTGGGTTGATAATGTTCGCTTTAATATTTTTCCTGTCTGCGCAGAGCTGGTGATCGTTTCATGGCGATTGCTACCAAAACTTGTGCGCGGAATTTTTCTAATCGTTTTAATGAGCTGTTCGGCCGCGCATTTTAGAGGGAACATTGGTTGGGAGTGACATGGCATCAATTTTCTTTTTCTCAAAATAGGGTTTTGAATTATATTGAAATAGTAAACAGTGTGGTGATTCCATTGATAAGCACATGTATTGAGTAGACAATATTTTGAGTATAAAACAATTGAACAACATTGTTAGAGAACTTTTAAAACTTTACGCGAAAATGTTTACGAGTAATTATTCGTTTGAGTGTGTTCGCGTGTGTGTTTATAAATTCATTTGTGTATGGTGCCCCTATGTGTATATAGTGCGTGCTTATGTGTGTGATGCATTTGTGTGTGTTTGCATTTCACATTTAAAAAAATATATATTGCATCATAGTTGTAGTACACATTTTTTCGTAATAAATTTCCTTCTTTCGCAATGCTTGTACCTCTACAATTTCTATTTATGACTCACATCACTAGAGAGGGACTGCAACAATTGCAATTTCAATTATAAATGCAATTCATTTTCTTTTTAAGTATAGAAATGACCATTTAAAGTGAATGCAAAATTGAAAACTTCATATAGGTATAAATATTCCTAATACTGATAAATATGAACGATTTTATTTTCATTATTTACTTTTAGCCAATGGCCAGTTCTGTTATTAAGCACTTTATTTACAATGTACACTCCAAACGTTTCATAGGCAATGATTATTCTCCGTCAGTGACAAATGTATCATTTCAGTCGAGTATTTATTGGAGATATGTCAACCATACATCTACCGAGGCATAGTGCGTTGTAATGTTTTATATAGATAGATAGATAGATAGATAGATAGATAGATAGATAGATAGATAGATAGATAGATAGATAGATAGATAGATAGATAGATAGATAGATAGATAGATAGATAGATAGATAGATAGATAGATAGATAGATAGATAGATAGATAGATAGATCGTTTGTACTGAGAAAGAAAGAATAAGAAGGAGAAAGTAGAACAGACAATAAAATGAGAAACAGTGTGGACGAAATAAGAAAGGAGATATTAAAATTGTCATGATAAAGCCTTTCGCCTAAAACACTTCCTTTAAAAAATGAAAACAAATATACAAAACATACATCAGTCAAACTGTTAATAAAGTGTAATGAATTTATTTCCATTTGCATTATTTTATTAGAAAGCTAATCTATACTGTAATGGTTATCTGTCGGTTACATGTACAATAGCTTCTTGAAAACACAAGATCTTCCTGTCTTGCTAGACTCATTGCGTCTAGAACTTGATTTCTGCACAAATGATGAAAACAGAAAGAAATTTGATACTTTCAGTTTACTTATACTACAATATGTTTCACTTCAGACATGCTAGTCTAAGAAAACTGACAAAGAGATCTTATTTGTTATATTCAGTGACATGCCAACCTTCATGTATGTGAAAGGGCGACTACTACTATTTACAGTCATTTGTAGAAACTTATGGTCGATTAAAATACAGCGACATCGTATTTTGTCGAGGTTAAATCAACTGTGTGCTATGCCCATGAAACTAATTTTTATTTTTGTCCAATATATTTGCCGTCAAACATATAATTATCCTATCAGTGTCTCCTGGTTGAAGTATTAATGTTTTTCCAAGGAAACTGGAGGAATGTGTGAGTGTGTGTGTGTGTGTGTGTGTGTGTGTGTGTGTGTGTGTGTGTGTGTGTGTGTGTGTGTGTGTGTGTGAATTGAACTCTACAGTGAATGTGGAGGTAACTATAATTTATTATTGGTGAGTGTCGTGATACTCAAAACAGTAAATGTGGAGGTAACTAGAATTGTTGTTTGCTGAGTGACGTGATACTCAAAACAGTAAATGTGGAGGTAACTAGAATTGTTGTTTGGTGAGTGACGTGATACTCAAAACAGTAAATGTGGAGGTAACTAGAATTGTTGTTTGGTGAGTGACGTGATACTGAAATTAATGATGTATTGTATATCGCGAATAACGTATTTATATTCCAGTCACTGATGCAATATTACCACTATCTACAACAACGATACTATTAACGACACACTTTGACTTCACTTACTATAATGGCACATTTGTTGTTTCAACAGCTTTCTCCTTGGTACATATATTATGTAATTTTATAATCAATGCTTTTTACAATTTGTTTTTAATTTGTTTTTTGTAGTTGATTTCGTTACCACTTTGTATTTTACTTCAACTAAAATATCAGTTTAACATAAATTATAATGAAGTTTTCTATTGCTAAATTATGAAACTTTAAAAAATATATAAGAGGTACATGGAATCAATATCAGAAGAAATAATAATAGATTTATATTTTAAATTTATATATATAAATATTTTATATTTTCATTAAATGCCACTGCTGCTGATAATTAAATTGTGTAGTAATTATGTTGTTAATTTCTATATTAATACCATTACTGTTAAGGGATTGCACTATTACCGTACAACGTGAATGAAAACGACTGAACGTTAGAGAGAAAGAAAAATAAAAATTAGAAAACAAAGGGGAACAACTCACCACATGGGAAACCTGTTTCCTCCACGAGCTTTAAGATCCTGTCTCTTACCTCTTGAGCCCAATAAGAATCTTTGCAGAAATTAATCGTACAATCACCGTAGTCATTCATCATTCTGTAACAACATTCCACGCATGCCAGTGATAATTAAATATTGAATTTCTCATCAGACTCCAACATGTGACATTAGAATAAAAACGGTTCTCAAGATGTCATTTTATTTGTGCAAATTATGAAATGAGATGTTTACCAAACACAAGACACAGAGTTACCCGTTAGAAGTGAGCACTGACCTATTTAAGACATATTTCTAAGTCAAACCTATACTTATTGACAAGTTAGTGGTTTCTACAGTCAAATCTATACTTACTGACAAGTCAGTGGCTTCTACATTCAAACCTATACTTACTGACAAGCCAGTGGTTTCTACTGTCAAATCTATACTTACTGACAAGTCAGTGGTTTCCACCTAAACACAAATCAATACTGTTATTTGTATTCCTTTTTAACTAAGTCCATAACATCTTTTTATCAAACAGTATTATACCCCTTTCTGCATATCACAAATGCTGTCAAAATGTTTCTTAGCAAGTAATTAATAATTAGTATCGAAAATCATGTATGTGTTTATAATGTAAGTAATGTTACTTTTAATTACTCAAGAAAAATACCCATGGTTTATGATATCAGAATAATAAGCAATATTTTGTCCCCAAGAATGAAAATCTATTTATATTGAATCGTCAATCGTAAGAGGTCTATGTTAATATATTCACAAAGTTAATAGATGTTTGAAAAGAATATTCACAATAAATCATCAAGGCTATGAAATCTCTAAAATCCTACTCATAATGAATAATGAAAGTTAATGGATCTCTGAAATGTTTCTCAAATGAAAAATATAATTAAAGCTGAGGGATCTCAGTAAATCTATTCCAAATGAATCAACAAATCGAAGAGATTTAAGCAAATCTATTCAAAATGAATCATCAAAATTAAGAGATCTAAGTAAAACTATTCAAAATGAACCGTCAATGCTATCAGATCTCTGAAATCTACATAAATGAGTCATCAAAGCAAAGAAATCTGTGTGGATCTATTCACACTGAACATAAATGCTATGAGATCTTCGAGAATCTATTTACAATGTGTCGCTCATACTAACAGAAGAATGATTTTAAAAAATCATCAATACCCCTTGTTCTATGATAAATTATTCAAAATGAATCGCCAATACGTATAGATCAGAGGTAAACAATTCACAATGACTCACCAATACTAATAGGTCTATGATAAACAATTCACAACGACTCACCAATACTAATAGGTCTATGGTAAACAATTCACAATGACTCACCAATACTAATAGGTCTATGATAAACAATTCACAACGACTCACCAATACTAATAGGTCTATGATAAACAATTCACAACGACTCACCAATACTAATAGGTCTATGGTAAACAATTCACAACGACTCAGCAATACTAATAGGTCTATGGTAAACAATTCACAACGACTCAGCAATACTAATAGGTCTATGGTAAACAATTCACAATGACTCGCCAATACTAATAGGTCTATGGTAAACAATTCACAATGACTCAGCAATACTAATAGGTCTATGGTAAACAATTCACAACGACTCAGCAATACTCATAGGTCTATGGTAAACAATTCACAATGACTCGCCAATACTAATAGGTCTATGATAAACAATTCACAACGACTCACCAATACTAATAGGTCTATGGTAAACAATTCACAATGACTCACCAATACTAATAGGTCTATGATAAACAATTCACAACGACTCACCAATACTAATAGGTCTATGATAAACAATTCACAACGACTCACCAATACTAATAGGTCTATGGTAAACAATTCACAACGACTCAGCAATACTAATAGGTCTATGGTAAACAATTCACAACGACTCAGCAATACTAATAGGTCTATGGTAAACAATTCACAATGACTCGCCAATACTAATAGGTCTATGGTAAACAATTCACAATGACTCAGCAATACTAATAGGTCTATGGTAAACAATTCACAACGACTCAGCAATACTCATAGGTCTATGGTAAACAATTCACAATGACTCGCCAATACTAATAGGTCTATGGTAAACAATTCACAATGACTCGCCAATACTAATAGGTCTATGGTAAACAATTCACAATGACTCACCAATACTAATAGGTCTATGGTAAACAATTCACAATGACTCACCAATACTAATAGGTCTATGGTAAACAATTCACAATGACTCACCAATACTAATAGGTCTATGGTAAACACTTCACAATGACTCACCAATACTAATAGGTCGATGGTAAACAATTCCCAATGACTCACCAATTCTAATAGGTCTATGGTAAACAATTCACAATGACTCACCAATACTAATAGGTTATTGGTAAACAATTCACAATGACTCACCAATACTAATAGGTCTATGATAAACAATTCACAATGACTCACCAATACTAATAGATCTATGACAATTCACAATGGCTCACCAATACTATGATCTATGATAAACAATTCACAATGACTCACCAATACTAACAGATCTATGATAAACAATTCTCAATGACTCACCAATACTAATAGGTCTATGATAAACAATTCACAATGACTCATCAATACTAATAGGTCTATGATAAACAATTCACAATGACTCACCAATACTAATAGGTCTATGGTAAACAATTCACAATGACTCACCAATACTAATAGGTCTATGATAAACAATTCACAACGACTCACCAATACTAATAGGTCTATAATAAACAATTCACAACGACTCACCAATACTAATAGGTCTATGGTAAACAATTCACAACGACTCAGCAATACTAATAGGTCTATGGTAAACAATTCCCAATGACTCACCAATACTAATAGGTCTATGGTAAACAATTCACAATGACTCGACAATACTAATAGGTCTATGGTAAACAATTCACAATGACTCGCCAATACTAATAGGTCTATGGTAAACAATTCACAATGACTCACCAATACTAATAGGTCTATGGTAAACAATTCACAATGACTCACCAATACTAATAGGTCTATGGTAAACAATTAACAATGACTCACCAATACTAATAGGTCTATGGTAAACAATTCACAATGACTCACCAATACTAATAGGTCTATGGTAAACAATTCACAATGACTCACCAATTCTAATAGGTCTATGGTAAACAATTCACAATGACTCACCAATACTAATAGGTCTATGGTAAACAATTCACAATGACTCACCAATACTAATAGGTCTATGATAAACAATTCACAATGACTCACCAATACTAATAGATCTATGACAATTCACAATGGCTCACCAATACTATGATCTATGATAAACAATTCACAATGACTCACCAATACTAACAGATCTATGATAAACAATTCTCAATGACTCACCAATACTAATAGGTCTATGATAAACAATTGACAATGACTCATCAATACTAATAGGTCTATGATAAACAATTCACAATGACTCACCAATACTAATAGGTCTATGATAAACAATTCACAATGACTCACCAATACTAATAGGTCTATGATAAACAATTCACAATGACTCACCAATACTAATAGATCTATGACAATTCACAATGACTCACCAATACTATGATCTATGATAAACAATTCACAATGACTCACCAACACTAATACATCTATGATAAACAATTCGCGGTGAAACATTTCTATTAATATATCAAAGATAAACAATTAAAAATAAATCATCTCCATTAATAGATGAAAGGTAAAGCATTCCCAATGAGTCATCTCTATTAATAGATATAAGATAAAGAGTTCAGAGCCAAGTACATGCTAACCAAACGAAGCCATGTAAAACAAGAGTTCAAAGTTCAAATTGAAAATTAAAATGCTAAGTGCATGTTTTAATTCGATCCACGAATGTCATGATACTTATATGAAAACTTGATCGATTAATATTGAAATTTTCAATTAACCAGCAATAGATTTTCTCCGTTTGTTCGGCCGTGTCATTATTATATACTAATGTTGTATTTCGTCAAACTAAATAACAAACAGAGCTCTTAGGTATGAGGAAGAGTAATTATAAACAAATATATTATACATTGACGAACATTATTTTTTGCTGTTGTATGTTATTCTTATGCAAATAAATTATTGATGACTGTAGTCAAATTTTCCTCACAGTTACATGAATTATTTTCCTTCTGCTTATAATGTCTTTCACAAGTCGATGTGTGAAATAAATAGAACAACATTGTGTATCCAATATTTTAGTGCGTGACATTTCAAATGATTAAACAATAATTTTGTCATACTCAAACAGCTACAGACGATTCTGTAAATTCATAAGAAAACTGTAATAACCAGTAACTTTAATTAACCGGAAATGTGAAACTCACATTGATATAAGTTTTGGTTTAGCCCCTGAAGAAAAAAAATAAAATATCAGCGATATTCATGACAATAACAATAGAAATGTGATACAAGTTAGTAATGATAGTTATCACAATAATAATTACAATATGATAAAACACACAGACGATTAATTTCAGGAGATGCAGTTCCATTTCAATTATAATATTTCTATTGCTTTATTAATTCTTGAAACACGTCTTACTTGCATTTTTTCGCATCAAACTCTGTGTGATTGCGGTCCACTTTTTTAGCGCAGGTAAGATAACATGGGGGAAGAACTTGGACCATGGATCCTGAAAAAAAAGAATCAACCACGTGTTCATTGTTATCACCTTGAAGTCTTTGAATCCGAGTGAGGGAGAACTATTTTTAGACAACCTGCCTTTTACATTAAATCTAAAAAAACCAAATTATTTATTGTTACAAGTCATATTCTTCAGATATGTCAGTGATTAGTTTTCACAAAAGAAAAATGAAGACAGGCATTAATACCTAAATGATAATTAAAGTTTATTGATTTGTGTACATTATTTCTGTTTCTTTCAAAAGTAAAAAAATGTAAATGCATTCCGACAACCAGCTGTGACCCGTGTCGGGGTCAATCAATCTCAAGATCAATAAGCAATTAAAAGTCTGATTAATGAAAACATTCACCACAGCATTCAAACCTATAGAATCCTGAACCAATCTATTTGTCTCTACCCATAGAAGTGATTTTTTTCATAGATTCTCTCAAACGAAACGCAAAATAAATTATCTTTAGAGGCAGACTTCATGTTCAGATATAAAGGTCAGTAAATAGCCAATGTCGGCTTGGCAGCATGGACCTAAAAATAGACAGAAAACTAGAAAGATACTTAGAGAGAGATACAGACATACAAATGCATGTAGAACACAGAGGCACTCACTTAGACTGATAGATAGATAGATGGACACAAAGATAGATAGATAGACAGATATGTGGCAAATATTTCCACCCCGTTTATTCTTTTGTCATTTATATTTAATATTTCCTCAAATAACATATTTGTTGTGAAATGTTCTTTGTAAGTGGGGACCTAAGGATAGACAGATCGAAAACTAGAAAGATACAAAGTGAGAGATAGAGACAGACAAATGTACACACACACACACACACACACACACACACACACACACACACACACACACACACACACACACACACACACTCACACACACACACACACACACACTCACTCAGATAGATAGATGGATAGAAAGAAAGTGTGATAAATATTTCCACCCCTCTTTATTTTTCTGTCATTAATATTCCATGTTTTCTTAAATAACTATATTTGTTAAGAAACATTTTTTGCAAGTAGGTGCTTGTAATAATGGTATAAGTAGACATTGTGCACTGCACTTTTAGTGCCACACAATGTAGAAAGAATATCAAACAACGCAATGTAGAATGTCAATCTAAGTAATGTATAATGTCAAACTAAGCAATGTAGTAAGAATATCAAACAACGCAATGTAGAATGTCAAACTAAGCAATGTAGTAAGAATATCAAACAGCGCAATGTAGAATGTCAATCTAAGCAATGTAGAATGTCAAACTAAGCAATGTAGAATGTCAGTCTAAGCAATGTAGTAAGAATGTCAAACAACGCAATGTAGTAAGAATGTCAAACAACGCAATGTAGTAAGAATGTCAAACAACGCAATGTGAAAAGAATGTCAAACAACGCAATGTGGAAAGAATGTCTAACTATGCGTCCGCTTAACAAGCAGAGAGAGAAAGTCGTCGCTATAATTAAACCGAACCATTGTCATTTCCTGTGGAACACAATAGGTCAAATCCCTAAATGTTACCATCACTTGCTGAAGAAACTCGCTTGCAAACAGACGTGATTTCGCCCAAGTCCCTGTTTGGGAGTTTGTCCCAGTAAAAGATGATTAAAAGTGTGTAGAGAAAACCCATCGAGTTCTAAGTTTATTCGTAATTATTAATTTTTTTTGCTGCTAAAAGAGAATGTATAAATTTCTTTTGTTCTTTTGTGAATAACGATAATGAGAATGTAAATCTTTTATCAAGTTCCATATGTGTGTAATATGTTGCATTGATTCTAGGACGTAATTATAAATTCTAGAAATGTTTGAATTTATGCTAGTTCATTTAGTACGACTAAACGCTAGTCCTTATCAAAGACTCTGTTGACTTTTAATTTGCGTGAAATGATATTTGATTTAGAAGGACTAAACGCTAGTCCTTATCAAAAACTTTTGACTTTTAATCTGCGTGAAATTATATTTGATTTAGAATCATCTCTCAACATAACTTTCATGTGGAAAAACACTAGTTATGCATTTAATATTTTCAATGCTATTTTGATCTTTCTGATTTATACAACTGTACTTACACGTGTAAATGTGCTTCAAATTATTAATATTTGTGCATGTAATTAACATCATTGTAGCTTATTCAAATTATTAATATTTGTGCATATAACATAACTCTTTGAATCTTATTTAAATTATTAATATCTGTGCATGTAACTAACATCATTGTATCTTATTCAAATTAATAATATTTGTGCATGTAACTAACATCATTGTATCTTATTTAAATTAATAATATTTGTGCATGTAACTAAAATATTGTATCTTATAATAAAGGTAGAAATTGTGAAATGTATAATATTTTATAGAATGACTGTAAAAGAGAAGATAGATAAAGTCGCCACTCTAGAGAGGTCATTGTTGTATTTTTCAGTCAGAAAAATACCTGTTATCTTATCTTGTTGTCTTCATCATTACCATTATCACTATGGTACTTGTTTGACGTTTGTGACCTGTACATGCCCTAGAATTTTCTTGCCTTTAACTGGTAGCCTGCAATTTTGTGTGACCTTTGCCATGGCCTTGTTCATCCGTATACTGAACATGTGAAGCAGAGGTCGTGAGACTACATTCGGAGTGTGGCCATGACGTCATCCAGGCTAAGGGAGCAGGATGGAGAAGGATATCATTTTCCCTCTGTGAATACCTCCGCTGCCAACTAGTAAAATCTCTTTAACGAACTAAATTTGCTAATCGCGGATTGTGGTAATTCTAGAAAATAGAACAGAGAGTCTCAAGCCTTGTAGATTATAGAACTGTGTAAGGAGTCTACATTCTGTGCGTCTATATCGTCTATGTCTATAAGTTCTTTGTCCGTATTTACTTCATGTTGAATTGCTGTGATGTATATACTAGTTATACTTATAATAAGTACTATTTCTTATTGTTTGCACACTCGCTCTTAATACATAATTGGGTTTGAAAGGTAAGAGCAGTTGAGGGCATAAATTATTAGAGTCATGTAGAAAGGACCTTGTCTTAAGTGGTTGTATACTGCTCTGCGAGAACATATGTTAGGTCAGAGATAACTCGTGGTAAATCACTGTACACTTGGTATTACTCTGGGAAGAGATCAAGGGAAGTAATTCACTGTACACACGGCATTACACTTGGAAGGGACCAAGGGAAGTAATTCGAAGTACATTACGCATTACTCTGTGAAGTGACCAAGGGAAATCTCTATCCAACTCTCCATCTATAACCTAGAGGTGCAGATTATCGTAAACACATAAATAATAATTCATTCTCACAATTTAGAAGCCCTCTCTTAATCACATAATTAATTTGATTACAGCAAAGAGAAAAAACCTGTTCACAGATAGATAGAGAGTAGACAGATAGATAGATAGACAGAGAGATTGTTATAACTATGCAAAAACATTATTAATAGAATGAAAAACTTATTGCAATTTCAAAGAATACATTAAAATAGTTTACACACTTCTTAGACATTGTAAATAGTTAAGATGAATCTAAACAGACTGTAAAAGAAACACGTGATCAATTAAATTAATACCTTCTGCTAAAATGTATCCAAGGACGGCAATCGTTATTAGAAACAAAAGAAGAAATTTCCTCATGATGAATAAGTAGGCCTGAAATGATTCAAGTTCAATACAGAAATAAACACTCAAGCATACAATCTATCTATCTATCTATCTATCTATCTATCTATCTATCTATCTATCTATCTATCTATCTATCTATCTATCTATCTATCTATCTATCTAACCATCTATACGCGTTTGTGTATGTGTGCATATGTGTGTATCATGCAATTACAAATGCTTTGTTCATCTCATGTGTTTTTTTACATTTACTGCTTATGATATAATTTTTGTTGTCCCGCTGCTGGTTATTTTTATTAGTATATTTTAATTAATAACTAAATACAAGTGAAGAGAATCTTATTTCATATATTAATTATATATCCCAATAATTCACTCAACATTACTCCGGATCACCTGGCGCTGCTCAACCTTATTCCTTAACCGCAATATATAGATAGACGTTCTACTGACATAAATTCTTCTGTACGTGGAACTTCTTACTTAAGGAGTAATTAGATGCATAATTTAATTTATTTTAACTAGCCCTATACCCACCCACTATTACTCCAAACATATAATTTATTTAGTATGCATAAGAAGTATGAATAAGAAATTACAATAAATTTATTAAGTCAACAATCAAAACATACAAACGTAAACAGTTGAAAAAATCAACATACACTTATACTGATATGGAGCATAAATACCCAAATAATGTTCACCAATTATTCAGACTCTATCCTAACAATAAAGTAGTCAAGTTAGTAATCAATGATCAAATTGTGAGTCTACTTCTCATCAAGAGTGAGGAGTGAAAGGAACAATAGTTAATTTTACATGAACTTCTTGTGACGTAATAGTTAATTTTTTATGACCTTCTTATGACTTAATAGTTAATTTTTACGACCTTCTTAGTGTGGCTGTTTCGCAATGAGGCTCACTTTGCCTGCATTGGATAACGCGTACTTTGAGTCTTTGTACGTAATTAATCTGACACTAAATGTGCTGATTCTGTCGTCTGCTTCGCTAGTTTATGACGCAACGTTTCTTATTAACTGGCGTTTGCTCTGTCTTGAATCTACTGACAGGCACAAATTTTCTTCACCCACTTTACTTTATAAACAAGTCAACCGTGTGCATTCAAACAGTCTAAAATCAGTCTAAAATTATTTGGTCACTTCCTAACTGGCTTAACCATTGCATTGGTGTCGAGTATCTTGGTCGTTGTACCGTAGCTAGTGTCGGGTTAGTATGTAGCCATATTCACAGTTTTAGTGCCTGAATGATACACCACTCTTCTATCTGGCAACAACGAGTCACCCTCATTCGCAATTATGGCAGTGACAGCATTCGATTGGCATTTCACGCCTACATCAGCATGTCAGTGAAAGATTGTTTTGGTATTTCATGCCTACATCAGCATGTAAGTGAAAGATTGTTTCGGCATTTCATGCCTACATCAGCATGTCAGTGAAAGATTGTTTTGGCCAAACATGAAATCGATTACTATCCTGTTGTTCAGTGAGAAAGGTGTCAACCTGGTTTTGTACACCTGTCAAGAAATATAACTGCGAAGACCTATTAAAGGGCTGCAACAAAACTTAAAATCCCGGATTTAGAGCACTATACTATTGAAGAAATTTTTTTATTCTCTTTTTTGTTATAGATAATTTAGTAGACTAAATCTCTTTTTAATAATTCTTATTTTAATATATATTACCATACTTGGAACGCGCAGGAATTACGTTGCTTTCTTGAACCCGATTCAGTACAAATAACTTTTTATTCAGTTTTTACAAACGTTTGTCACGTGACTCTACTGTTCGTTACGTCATTGTATTATGGACGTAATCGTTTCCGTTTCCCTCAGTTTAGTAACGTTAAAGTTGTAATTTAAGGAGTGCACCATGTTATTATTAGAATCAGAGAGGTGTATAATTGTTTTTTACATTCTAGTAAATGAACATGTTAACAATTATTATAATTCTAGAAATGACTTCATCAACTTCAATTCTAGCGCTTAGTATCGTGCACGTCTATTTGTCTCAATACTCATGTTTAGAAAAATGTCTGAAAGCAAAACAAACTAATAGCAGAAAAAAAGTTAACATATCTTACCTCGACTGCAAAAGCTGCCAGAATGAGACGTGTCCTAATGATTCAGTTATCACTTGTATAACAGTTATCTATATTTGCGTGTTGATCGTCATTTAATAATTACGTCACAGCGTAATTGTTTCCAAGGGATTTTACTTCTAATCAGACACTTCAAAAATGTCATCATACGGAATGTCAAAGGTCAGATTAAAACTGACAATTTAGCAATTTATATAACAATTAAATTTTAAAACAGGGAGAAGCAAATTTACTCCCAAAACTATTTGTCATATATATATATTTGATTGTTGATTTATTTATCTATCTATCTGTCTATCAATCTGTCTATCTGTCTATCTATCTATCTATCTATCTATCTATCTATCTATTTGAATAATAAAGTTCATTCAGCACAACTCTAAAGAGTGGATCCAATAGTGTGAAATTATGATAGTTTTCTACGAAACATTTCTCTATTCACTAATAAAGCGTGCGTATATGCTACACGTTTAAATACAAAATATTTTTCTATTCACTAATAAGGCGTGTGTAGGCTATAAACTACACTTTTAAATACCAAATATACTTCAGCACACACTATCATGAATAACAATGGCACTGTAACTGTGACGTACACAAGATCGACAAACGGAGGATTGGATTAATGGACGATGAACAACATAGATTTTGACAGAATTTAGACTAAGATGTGCGGTTATTGTAAAGATTTATTAAACGTTGGAAAATAGTCGCTACAGATGCATTGGAACTGATCAGCTGTGTTAATATATTACCATTTGTATTAGATAAAGAGGTGCGACTCTTGTTGAAAAATGACTGATGCGAGTTGGATTGTCTCCACTTAGAACAAGCATACAATTTCTCTCTCTCTCTCTCTCTCTCTCTCTCTCTCTCTCTCTCTCTCTCTCTCTCTCTCTCTCTCTCTCTCTCTCTCTCTCTATCTATACGCGTTTGTGTATGTGTGCATATGTGTGTATCTTGCAATTACAAATGCTGTGTTCATCTCGTGTTTTTTTACAATTACTTCTTATGATATAATTTTTGTTGTCTCGCTGCTGGTTATTATTATTATAAGTATATTTTAATTAATAATTAATAACTAAATGCAAGTGAAGAGAATCTTATTTCATATATTAATTATATATCCCAATAATTCACTCAACCTTTCTCCGGATCACCTGGCGCTGCTCAACCTTATTCCTTAACCGCAATATATTGATAGACGTTCTACTGACATAAATTCTTCTGTAGGTGGAACTTCTTACTTAAGGAGTAATTAGATCCATAATTTAATTTATTTTAACTAGCCCCATACCCACCCACTATTACTCCAAACATATAATTTATTTACTAGGCATAAGAAGTGCGAATTAGAAATAACAATAAATTTATTAAGTCAACAATCAAATCATACAAACGAAAACAGTTGAAAAAATCACTTATACTGATATGGAGGATAAATACCCAGATAATGTCCACCAATTATTCAGTTTCTATCCTAACAATAAAATAGTCAAGTTAGTAATCAATGATCAATGTCGCGGGCGTGTCTGTAACGTTGCTGGTTTGTTGCTGGTTTGTTGCTGGCCCCTCTTTCTTCCTCGGTGGGAGGGCGGGGGGTCAAACCCAGTAGCCGCGATTTGCCGGGATCACATCGAATGGTCAGATATTGATAACCACTCTCACACTCAGACACCATGAATAATCTTGTGGGGGATGGGATTAACTTTATTCTGAGATGTGGGGTAAAATGTGAAAAGCCGGCGTGAGTGTGTGTGAGCAGGCGTGTGAATGTCGTGTGAGGGACGTACGGAACGAACAAACAAACAACCGCACCAACATGCACTTTCAAAAACCGAGAAATGAAGCCCAACTTTTGAGAAAGAGTTAACAAAGAATTTAATTTTAAAAAGGATTTTAAAAAAGGAAAACGGGCTTAATTTTCACACGGTGTTAGTCATTCATTCGGTAATTCAGACACGGCATCCATGGGGCGGGGAGAGCTGAAGGGACCAGAATTGCACCTAGAGAAAAATATTCCACGCCACTCATGTTTCGGAACTGTCGCAGTAGACAGCCATCCATGATAGATTTTGGATCTTGGAACCGTCACAGAAGACAGGTGTCTGTGAGCTCTATTTTGGTACTGTCGTGGAAGACAGCTGTCTGTGTTCTTCATCCTAGAACCGGTGACCCAGCGTTAAGCAACGTGGGACAAATATTCCCAAGTGTATACCTACTGCGCTCTCCGTGAACCGTGTTTCATCGCCAAGCGTGTTATTTTCAGATGACAGAAACTGTAACTTTTTGTGTTCGCCAGCATGTTGGCAATAAAGCCCAAGGTTCGAACCCGCGTAGAGTAATAAGGACAAGCTTTATAGCCTGCCACGACGAATTGAGTGTGACCAAAACACACGTCTAACTCTATACTCTAAGTGGAGAATATTCAGTTCTTTTCCTCCCTGGTCATGATGAAGATGGAAAAATTGTCCAAACTCAGTGTAGGTACGAAGGCCTTACACCTCTCTATAGTCCAGGCAGACGCACACTAAATTAAAATAGCTCCCGTCAGTCCTTTTATGCAAATCATTCAATTCTCACTCTCTCACAGATAAAACTCCCGCTTTGTATCCTTACTTTACCCAAGCTAAAAAGGTGCATTAGGCTGAGGTGGAAAACTTCTAATAATATAATCCCTAATTAAATTTGTAATAATAATTGATAATAAAAATCAAACACATTTTTTAGATATTGTAATCACAATTTTTGAACATCTAACTCAAATAATTAATCAAATGTATTTTTATAAAAATATTGGAAACATGAAATTAGTAAACGTGCTGACAGTGTATGCAAACAAAATAAGCAGACACCCTGACAGTAAATGGAAACAAACTGCTGACAGTGCACGTAATCAAGACGTCATTTAGCTAGCAGACGACACTTGCTAAAGTCTGTTGCGTCGATGCATGGCCAAGTGGAGATAATCAAGGATAAAATTAATTTTCTGATTAACACCCCTTTTACCTCCCTCCTTTAAAAAATTGACCTTAAACTTATAAAAGGTGAAGGTCAATTTACAAATCAGCAAAAATTATTTTTATGGAGAAAAATATTTCCTTGGAAAAATTATCGTCTGAAAAGTTACAAAATAAAATGTCAACGTCAAATACTGGCAGTACTAACATGTCAAAATTACATCTAATGAAAAAAAAATATTCGAACTGCTGTTGTGAATAGAAATTAGCATGACCAGTTATGTGAAGAGAAAAAAAACTAATAAATAAAAATTCAACTAAATCTGTTAATCACGGTTACTTCAATAAAACCAATTGGTGAGCATGTGCTCTCTGAATGAGTTTGAAAACTCAAACCTCCCAATCCACTCTAAAATGTTTCAGAAATACCTTTACACAAATTACAATTTATCAACGTGAGTGAATAACTGACAGAATCCAAAATCTGTTCTATGAACGAGTGAAATATATTATCCATATTAGAACTAAAAACTGCCTGTCAAGACAAACTGATTGTCAGCCTATGGGGAACTTCCCTTACAAAAAAAAATAAAAAAAATAAAATCTATATAGAAAAATTTCATGAAACTTTAATATTAACTTAGAATACGAACAATATTAGCCTATCAAAATGCAAAGGCTCAAAGATGTGAACAACCAACAAGGAAAAGTATTTATGTTAGAAAAATAAGATTGCGGGTTATTTCTTTTTCTTTCTCTTTTCTTCTGAAAAACAGAGGTACATACATAAACGTGAAGAAAGACCACAGTAACAAATTGATGACAACTCAATTCAACAGTTTAAAAGACTAGGGAGAATGCAACTGTAATAAGACAAGTTAGAAAAATAGAACAGGCCGTGTACATTTTCAAATATATAGCCTTCTTTTCTTCTGTTTCCTTCACGTGCGAGATCTAATTGAAGAGTGACGTAATTTAAAGACCTACAAATCCTGAAAATGTGCTGTGTCCTGTGTGGTGACGTTGCATCTGTAACGTGTCAATTCTTAAAATATATGGAAAGAAAGTCAAAAATGAAAAATTGATCAAACGCACAACAGCTTGCAGAACCCTGTAGCACTCCACCATATTTTTAACGATGTTTACAATGGTTAAAGTGTCAGTCTGAAGATATTATGTTTCTCATTTCAATGAAAATTCAACACCAAATAGTTAAATGCAAAGTGCTCAAATTCGAAATTATCCCACTCGGCTGGAATAACATGTGCCACATGAAAAGTAACCAACCTTACGCCTAAACTTAAACATCAAAATCCTGGTGGTCATAAATATCCCGGTATTCTGACCTGTGTCAATCACAACTTGTAAGTGGATATGCTAACTGCCACACTTACGTCCCTTTTGTCAGGCGATCTCAAAAATGTGGTACCGCCGTCATAATTTATACGTCATTAGAGTTTCCCAGAGCCGTCACGAGGCTCGTACTTGGGGGAAGAAAAATAGAAATAAAACTGTTTGTCACTCTCATTGCCTGATCTGCAGCCGCTGTCACTGTGTAAGTGACGTCATCAAAAAAACCTTTTCCGTACATTGACCTTTTCTTTTTGAATACCGCGGTTGATCAAACGACCAAAATTTATTCTGAAATATTTTGGCAACATAAGGGGGCTGAACTTCTAACTGATCACGATACGAAGCTGCTGGTTCGGAGTTAGCAGCAGTATGCAAAAAAGTCTGCGACGCATCTAATACGTCATTTGGCAACAGCATTGCCTTGTATTCAAGGAAGCGAAAGTAGCAATATTGTAGCTATTAGAGGTGGGGTAGTCATGACAACTGAATCTATTTGGCTTGCTTGTCTGAACAAATGAATGGTTCTGTACAGTACTTAGCGGTTCAATCAGTACACTAGACTTATGCTCCTTAGGAGATACTGGCAACGAAACGAACTCTGAAACTTCGGATTGTACTTCAAGCGCGATAGGTGTCGTACAAAATATCGGCGGTCCTGCTATTGAAGTCGAAAAAGATAGACACTGTTCTTGCCCCGATGGGGGAAACAGAACGGACGACTGTCCTGAGAGATCTACAGAAGGCTTAGTTGTCTCACTCAAGTGATCAATTATCACAGAATATGGCGAAGAACTTGGATAAGACACTTGGGCGCTATCATTGTCACTAACACCAGAATCAAAATCAAAATCAAACCCAAACTGGATATCTAACTTGGGCATTTCATAATCAGGCATCACTACTGCTACTGTAGGAATCTTTGATGGAGAAGGACGCGTCATCTTGTCCTCCCAGGAATTTAATCACCCACTTCCTGTAAAACACCCGACTCTTCGAGCGGTGCTCCGAGAGAGTCATCTATCATATCATCAGCACTCGGGCGAGTAGCTTCCTCCCCATACGACCTCGTAACCTGGTCAATTACGGGTTCGCAACTTTTGAAATACTTACAAAAACAATCACCCACTGGGTCTTGAACCTTTGGCACAGATAAAGCAGCCTGGCGGGCCTTAATTATTTCTATACAGCACTCTGCCAAACAGAAATCATCCGGTGAACTCTTCTTAATTTTTGCCGGTTCTTTTAAAATTTCCTGTTCCTCGGTGGTAAGACGGTCTGTGTCGCAAACTGTCATATTCAAGATCTCTAAGTCCTCCTTGGTCAAATTTTCTGACTCCTTAATTGCATGTTTCTAGTTTTTGCTTCCCATCATTCAACCTCTCTCATAGTTGCCTCTATTTCATCTATTCTTGCCTCACATCTCTCTATATCTAGGATGGACTTTACCCTTAGAACCTCCAGATTCACCTTCTCTATCTCTTGGGTAACCTGTCTGTCTTTTTCCATTATTTCCTGACGCGCATACCACCAATCTATTCCGTCCTCTATAAACTGCTCCAGTTCTTTCCCCTCTAGCCCATCTTTCTTTCCCAGGTCTCGAAATTCCTCTCTACATTTTGCTTCTCTCTTTAACGTCTGAATCTCTTCTGCAGTAAGAAATCCTACGTCCTCTGCCGTCATTCCTAATACCTCTAACTCGAATTCTGTCAAGATCTGTCTTCCCAAGTCTCTTCCCTTTCTTTCTTATTTTTTCTTACAGCCTTATCTCTTCTTCTGGCCATCTTAACGTCAAAGTCCTAACGACCACAACACAACACTGTCGAGAAAAAGTCTAGGATTGCTTAACGTTTGTACAGGGAAACTCGTAATCCTAGCCGTGCACAATCAATGTCAAAAAATATTTTGCACACAGAAATCCACAATGCAAATTTCAATACACAAATACCTATGTAATGATGATGAAAATGAAGATAGGAAAGTAGAAAAAGAAATGATGACTCATACACACAATTCGTACCTTAAATCACGTCAAAGGGTCACCAAAAATGTCGCGGGCGTGTCTGTGACGTTGCTGGTTTGTTGCTGGCCCCTCTTTCTTCCTCGGTGGGTGGGTGGGGGTCAGACTCAGTAGCCGCGATTTGCCGGGATCACATCGAATGGTCAGATGTTGATAACCACTATCACACTCAGACACCACAAATAATCTTGTGGGGGATGGGATTAACTTTATTCTGAGATGTGGGGTAAAATGTGAAAAGCCGGCGTGAGTGTGTGTGAGCAGGCGTGTGAATGTCGTGTGAGGGACGTACGGAACGAACAAACAAACAACCACACCAACATACACTTTCAAAAACCGAGAAAGGAAGCCCAACTCTTGAGAAAGAATTAACAAAGAACACACGGCATCCATGGGGCGGGGAAATAAAAAATAATGTGATGAATAAACTAAAATAATCAAAACAATAAACGCTAATGACCGTTTTCACTACTGCCAAAGATAGAGTGGCACAAAAATACTTTAGGTGTAGCCCCACTACAAGCACAACTGCTGAAAAATATTTAACCTTAAAAACAATTATTTTAAAAATAGTGGGTGGAAAACCCAACGTCAATGAATGTTAATTTTATTTAGAACTGAGGTGATAACCGCAAAAATTATCCATTAAATAAAAGTCAAAGTTAAATATTCATGAGAAATAGTTCAATGATGAAAACGTTTATATTCTAACTATCCTATCTAGTAATGCACCTCTAAGAAAAGATTTCCTACTTACTAGTGTTTGAAATACGCTGAACTGTCAACACAGGAACACACAGTACCAAAATAGTCACAATTGCCAACACACTGGCGAACACAAAAAGTTACAGTTTCTGTCATCTGAAAATAACACTATTGGTGATGAAACACGGTTCATGGAGAGTGCAGTGCATATACACTTGGAATATTTGTCCCACATTGCTTAACACTGGGTCACCCGGTTCTATGATGAAGAACATGGAGGCTGTCTTCCATGACAGTACCAAAATAGATCTGGGACGGTTCCAAGATCCAAAATCTATCACAGAGGGTGTTGACAGTTTCCAAACATGAGTGGCGTGGAATATTCTTCTCTCGGCACAATTCTGGTCCCTTCAGCTCATTCCCCTGATGGCCAGCTAAAGCCCAAGGTTCGAACCCACGTAGAGTAATAAGGACAAGTTTTATAGGTTGCCATGACGAAATGAGGGTGACAAAACACACGTCTAACTCTATACTCTAAGTGGAGAATATTCAGTTCTTTTCCTCTCAGGTCATAAGGAAGATGGAAAGATTGTCCAAACTCAGTGTAGGTACGAATGCCTTACACCTCTCTGTGATCCAGGCAGACGCACACTAAATTAAAATAGCTCCTTTAGTCCTTTTATGCAAAATCAATTCTCACTCTCTCACAGATAAAACTCCCGCGTGTATCCATACTTTACCCACGCTAAGAAGGTGCATTACGCTGAGGTGGAAAACTCCTAATAATATAATCCCTAATTAAATTTGTAATAATAATTGATAATAAAAATCAAACACATTTTCTAGATATTGTAATCACAATTTTTGAACATCTAACTCAAATAATTAATCAAATGTATTTTTATAAAAATATTGGAAACATGAAATTAGTAAACTGCTGACAGTGTATGCAAACAAAATAAGCAGACACCCTGACAGTAAATGGAAACAAACTGCTGACAGTGCACGTAATCAAGACGTCATTTAGCTAGCAGACGACACTTGCTAAAGTCTGTTGCGTCGATGCATGGCCAAGTGGAGATAATCAAGTATAAAAATTAATTTTCTGATTACCTCCCCCTTTTTTCCATGAAAATCAAATTGGGAGTCTATTTCTCATCATGAGTTAGGAGTGAAAGGAAAAATAGTTAATTTTATATTACTATACTTGGAAAGCGCAGGAAATACGCTGCTTTCTTGAACCCAATCCAGTACAAAGAACTTTTTATTCAGTTTTTACAACCGTTTGTCACGTGACTCTACTGTTCGTTACGTCATAGTATTATGGACGTAATCGTTTGTTGCCCTCAGTTTAGTAACGTTAATGTTGTAGTTTTAGAGTGCACCATGTTATTACTAGAATCAGAGAGGTGTATAATTGTTTTTTACATTCTAGTAAATGAATATGTTAACAATTGTTATAATTCTAGAAATTACTGCACCAACTTCAATTGTAGCGCTTAGTATCGTGCACGTCTATTTGTCTCAATACTCATGTTTAGAAAAATGTCTGAAATCAAAACAATGCAACGTGTATTTGTATCATTAGTAATGTTTAGAAAAATGTCTCAAATCAAAACAATGCAACGTGTATTTGTATCATTAGTAATGTTTAGAAAAATGTCTCAAATCCAAACAATGCAACGTGTATTTGTATCATTAGTAATGTTTAGAAAAATGTCTCAAATCAAAACAATGCAACAGTGTATTTGTATCATTAGTAATGTTTAGAAAAATGTCTCAAAGCGAAACAAACTAATAGCAGGAAAAAAGTTTTAAGAAAAGTTAACATGTCTTACCTCGACTGCAAAAGCTGCCAGAATGAGACGTGTTCTATTCAGCCAGTTATCACTTGTATAACAGTTATCTATATTTGCGACTTGATCTTCGTTTAATTAAATTACGTCACAGCGCAATTGTTTCCAAGGGATATAATCAAGAGAGAGAAAAATGTGGTCTTTGTCAAAAGAACTCCTCTAACTTTAACAAAATGCTGCCAGTTTTGCCCCTCTCTATTTTAAAATTTAATTGTTATATAAACTGCTAAATTGTCAGAGTTTTAATCCGACCTTGGGCGCTCCTTATGATGTTATTTTTGTAGTATCTATCTATCTATCTATCTATCTATCTATCTATGAGAGGTGAGGGAATCTTCAATAAATCAAGAAAGAAATAAAAAAATATTCTGAAGAAAGTTCTTTTCTTATGGTTCAAGAAAAAATTAATAAATATACCGCATAGTGAACCGCAGTCATCCATAACGAACATTTTGAATCTTCAATTTTTTCTTGAGCATGATGTTAACATACCTCTGTAAATATTAGTATAATTACTGATATTAATTATTATAGATCTAGATTTCATTACTTGAGCATGATGTTAACATAACTCTGTAAATATTAGTATAACTACTGATATTAATTATTATAGATCTAGAGTTCATTACTTGAGCATGAAGTTAACATAACTCTGTAAATATTAGTATAAGTACTGATTAATTATTATAGATCTAGAGATCATTGTATTAATTTGTCTATAATTACTTGAGTATGATTTTAACATAACTCTGTAAATATTAGTATAACTACTGATATTAATTATTTTAGATCTAGAGATCATTTTATTAACTTGTCTATAATTACTTGAGCATGATGTTAACATAACTCTGTAATTATTAGAATATCTACTGATATTAATTATTATAGATCTAGAGATCATTGTAATTAACTTCAGTTTTAGTATACGATCTTCTTCACGTCTATTGGTCATAAAAGTATTGTTTACATTTTGTGCCGTAAAAAAACAACAACAAAAAATAAATTTGGAGCTTAATAAGATACTTGGAGAGAAATTTCTTGCCGAAGAATAGTGTACCGCCACGTTGCAAGATCTTTTGTGACGCATGCGCAGACAATGACATGGTAGCATAGTACATGTATCTTTTTTCGCTCCACTCTATACTCGGATGATAAAGTGAGAAGAGCTTTGAAAACATGCAGACGGCAGTAAACTCTACAAACAACTGGTAAGGTGTACTGCGCTTTTGAATAATAAAGTTTATTCAGTACAAATCTAAAGAGTGGATCCAATAGTGTGAAATTATGATAGTTTTCAATACGAAACATTTCTCTATTCACTAATAAAGCGTGAGTATATGCTACACTTTTAAATACAAAATATTTCTCTATTCACTAATAAGGCGTGTCTATAAACTGCACTTTTAAATACAAAATATATTTCAGCACACACTATCATAAATAACAATGGCACTGTAATTGTGACGTACACCAGATCGACAAACGGAGGATTGCATTAAGCATATGCTAGAAGTCTATGACAGGTCATTTCATTGTGCATTACTTGTATTTGTAAGTGTGTATGTATGATTGTAACGTGGGTTACACTTTCCAGCAGTCAGTGGAGAAATTAATTTAAACTGCATTTTATTCATTAATCGTCTTCCACTCCTCATGCATTTCACAAGTTCACGCTACAATGACCAGGTCTACAGTCGGCCATCTCGGTGTATAATCCTCAACACTGTGGTCATTGTGAACATCTTGACCAACCCCATTTATTGTTTACTATTGTCGCAGATTTATCATTATCAAATACTAAGTATTGTCACCGCATTTTACATTCCCTCATACTTTTCGTATTATCACAATTTTATGCATTTCCAAAAAATACGGCACATTATTGGCACCTCAGTTTACATTATCAATGTTCAATATCGTCTCAACATTTAACAGTCTCATACACATTTCAAAACAATCGCCTCTTTACACACTTCAAAGCACTGCTCAGTTTAGTCACAAAACAACTTGCAAATTCTCCTTACATTTTCAATTTGTCTTTGACGAACAAATTTCATAAGCAGTTTGTTTACAAATCATTTACTTTCGATAAAATCACACCTAGTTTGTTTTATAGGCTTTGAGGAATTTAATGTTAAACAACAATTCATTCACAATACAAAGTGCAATGTCAGAGCTCGAAATCTCGGCAGCTCACATCATCCACAAAGGAGCGTACATCCTGGTGTGTGTGTGTGTGTGTGTGTGTGTGTGTGTGTGTGAGAGAGAGAGAGAGAGAGAGAGAGAGAGAGAGAGGAGAGAGAGAGAGTACGTGTATTTGTGGATTTGTAATGTTGTGTGAGTGAGGTGGCTGTGTGTAAGTATTTGTATACATACATTCAACATCTTAAACACAAATTCACACTATATCAGCCTCTATGACAAGATTCTTTATACACACTAATACTGAAATGTTCCAGACTCATAATGTTGAAATAATTTGCTACATAAAAAAGAATTAGCATTAATATTCAGGAAAGCAATTACTAATACTGCAGCAAATTTCCAGATGAAAAGAACCAGTCGAAGACTTGCTCACTGATGGTTCTATATTTTGTATGCTTTTCTTTCGATACATCACTAGAATACAGTAAGAATATTACCAATGCAATTAGGTTTTTTTCATAACTGTAAATAATGATACGAAGAAATGCACAATAGCGTTCATGTAAAGTTAAATAATAAAAATATCGTTTTTATATGAGGAAATTTAATAGAAATAATCCAACGATTTCATATATCTTGTCCAAACAATATTTACTCTAAATGATTTGATGAATGAGTTCGGTTCTTTAAAACTCACACCATGGATTAAGATGACTAAAATAAAGTCAGTCTTTATACATCGGTAATACGTTGTCAGAATAACTGAAACAATCATGTTATGGAAACAAATGATGTAATATAACAATGAAAAAATGTAATAAAAGCCACGACGTGTCACCAACTACAATGATTTTAGAACGTGTGAACGTCTCTGGTGCAAGGTAAATGTACTGGATAGCATATTTCCGGATGTGCCTGTAACTAAACTGAGTTTACAAAGTGACGTTTCTGCCCATATTCTATCCTATTTCCTCTTTCCAGTCAGGGAAGGATGGAGGTATGGAAAAGAACTGGCGTCAGTGATCAATCATGAGTTTGTCTCCACTTACCCGATAATAACTATATCAACGTCTCATGTTTATTTCCATCACATTAGAACGCTTATTAAAAGTTTGCAATGCATCCAGTGTGGCATATCGACGAATCGAAAGGAAAGAGGACCAGTGATTTCAAAAAGTAGGTAACTGGTTGTTGTTGTTCAGTTATTGCATCTTTAAATTCATTCATTTTTACTTCAATTAGTTTTATATATAGGTCAATTTCTGTAGGGATTCATTAAGATTGGGTTGATAATGTTCGCTTTAATATTTTTCCTGTCTGCGCAGAGCTGGTGATCGTTTCATGGCGATTGCTACCAAAACTTGTGCGGAGAATTTTTCTAATCGTTTTAATGAGCTGTTCGGCCGCGCATTTTAGAGGGAACATTGGCTGGTAGTGACATGGCATCAATTTTCTTTTTCTCAAAATAGGGTTTTGAATTATATTGAAATAGTAAACAGTGTGGTGATTCCATTGATAAGCACATGTATTGAGTAGACAATATTTGAGTATAAAACAATTGAACAACATTGTTAGAGAACTTTTAAAACTTTACGCGAAAATGTTTACGAGTACTTATTCGTTTGAGTGTGTTCGCGTGTGTGTTTATAAATTCATTTGTGTATGGTGCCCCTATGTGTATATAGTGCGTGCTTATGTGTGTGATGCATTTGTGTGTGTTTGCATTTCACATTTAAAAAAATATATATTGCATCATAGTTGTAGTACACATTTTTTCGTAATAAATTTCCTTCTTTCGCAATGCTTGTACCTCTACAATTTCTATTTATGACTCACATCACTAGAGAGGGACTGCAACAATTGCAATTTCAATTATAAATGCAATTCATTTTATTTTTAAATATAGAAATGACCATTTAAAGTGAATGCAAAATTGAAAACTTCATATAGGTATAAATATTCATAATACTGATAAATATGAACGATTTTATTTTCATTATTTACTCTTAGCCAATGGCCAGTTCTGTTATTAAGCACTTTATTTACAATGTACACTCCAAACGTTTCAAAGGCAATGATTATTCTCCGTCAGTGACAAATGTATCATTTCAGTCGAGTATTTATTGGAGATATGTCAACCATACATCTACCAAGGCATAGTGCGTTGTAATGTTTTAGATAGATAGATAGATAGATAGATAGATAGATAGATAGATAGATAGATAGATAGATAGATAGATAGATAGATAGATAGATAGATAGATAGATAGATAGATAGATAGATAGATAGATAGATAGATAGATAGATAGATCGTTTGTACTGAGAAAGAAAGAATAAGAAGGAGAAAGTAGAACAGACAATAAAATGAGAGACAGTGTGGACGAAATAAGAAAGGAGATATTAAAATTGTCATGATAAAGCCTTTCGCCTAAAACACTTCCTTTAAAAAATGAAAACAAATATACAAAACATACATCAGTCAAACTGTTAATAAAGTGTAATGAATTTATTTCCATTTGCATTATTTTATTAGAAAGCTAATCTATACTGTACTGGTTATCTGTCGGTTACTTGTACAATAGCTTCTTGAAAACACAAGATCTTCCTGTCTTGCTAGACTCATTGCGTCTAGAAGTTGACTTCTGCACAAATGAAAAAAGAGAAAGAAATTTGATACTTTCAGTTTACTTATACTACAATATTTTTCACTTCAGACATGCTAGTCTAAGAAAACTGACAAAGAGATCTTATTTATTATATTCTGTGACATGCCAACCTTCATGTATGTGAAAGGGCGACTACTACTATTTACAGTCATTTGTAGAAAGTTATGGTCGATTAAAATACAGCGACATCGTATTTTGTCGAGGTTAAATCAACTGTGTGCTATGCCCATGAAACTAATTTTTATTTTTGTCCAATATATTTGCCGTCAAACATATAATTATCCTATCAGTGTCTCCTGGTTGAAGTATTAATGTTTTTCCAAGGAAACTAGAGGTATGTGTGAGTGTGTGTGTGAGTGTGTGTGTGTGTGTGTGTGTGTGTGTGTGTGTGTGTGTGTGTGTGTGTGTGTGTGTGTGTGAATTGAACTCTACAGTGAACGTGGAGGAAACTATAATTTATTATTGGTGAGTGTCGTGATACTCAAAACAGTAAATGTGGAGGTAACTAGAATTATTGTTTGGTGAGTGACGTGATACTGAAATTAATGATGTATTGTATATCGCGAATAACGTATTTATATTCCAGTCACTGATGCAATATTACCACTATCTACAATAACAATACTATTAACGACACACTTTGACTTCACTTACTATAATGGCACATTTGTTGTTACAACAGCTTTCTCCTTGGTACATATATTATGTAATCTTATAATCAATGATTTTACAATTTTTTTTTAATTTCTTGTAGTTGAATTTGTTACCGCTTTGTATTTTACTTCAACTAAAATATCAGTTTAACATAAATTATAATGAAGTTTTCTATTGCTAAATTATGAAACTTTAAAAAATATATAAGAGGTACATGGAATCAATATCAGAAGAAATAATAATAGATTTATATTTTAAATTTATATATATAAATATTTTATATTTTCAATAAATGCCACTGCTGCTGATAATTGTGTAGTAATTATGTTGTTAATTTCTATATTAATACCATTACTGTTAAGGGATTGCACTATTACCGTACAACGTGCATGAAAACGACTGAACGTTAGAGAGAAAGAAAAATAAAAATTACAAAACAAAGGGGAACAACTCACCACATGGGAAACCTGTTTCCTCCACGAGCTTTACGATCTTGTCTCTTACCATCATAGCCCAATAATAATCTTTGCAGAAATTAATCGTACAATTACCGTAGTCTTGCATCATTCTGTAACAACATTCCACGCATACCAGTGATAATTAAATATTGAATTTCTCATCAGACTCCAACATGTGATATTAGAATAAAAACGGTTCTCAAGATGTCATTTTATTTGTGCAAATTATGAAATGAGATGTTTACGAAACACAAGACACAGAGTTACCCGTTAGAAGTGAGCACTGACCTATTTAAGACATATTTCTAAGTCAAACCTATACTTATTGACAAGTTAGTGGTTTCTACAGTCAAATCTATACTTACTGACAAATCAGTGGCTTCTACATTAAAACCTATACTTACTGACAAGCCAGTGGTTTCTACTGTCAAATCTCTACTTACTGACAAGTCAGTGGTTTCCACCTAAACACAAATCAATACTGTTATTTGTATTCCTTTTTAACTAAGTCCATAACATCTTTTTATCAAACAGTATTATACCCCTTTCTGCATATCACAAATGCTGTCAAAATGTTTCTTAGCAAGTAATTAATAATTAGTAACGAAAATCATGTATGTGTTTATAATGTAAGTAATGTTACTTCTAATTACTCAAGAAAAATACCCATGGTTTATGATATCAGAATAATAAGCAATATTTTGTCCCCAAGAATGAAAATCTATTTATATTGAATCGTCAATCGTAAGAGGTCTATGTTAATATATTTGTTACGTTTCCAGTATTTCTTTATAGACCCTGCCTAGGATTTTTAAGGACTTTAAAAATGATAGATTAAATTAATTCCTTCTCTCTATCCTACACAGACTGGTTGCCTAAATTATCATTCGACTAACTTAAAAATGCGTCTTGTAGTGCAGACAACAGATTTACGAACTGACAATTTACGTACAAAAGCTGGCTTGGAGTCGTTAAATTCCTCTAAATTAATATGCATTCGTTACGTCATTCAGCTCAATCGCCCCCATCCAAACCATGAGTTAACATTAGGTCTATCATGCATAAGAATGTACTACAAAGAGGTTTAACAATTAAAATAAGATTTAATAAGATTTAACAATTTAACAAATAATCAATATACGACCACGAGATCTATGACAAACAATTCACAATGACTCACCAACACTAATACATCTATGATAAACAATTCGCGGTGAAACATCTCTATTAATATATCAAAGATAAACAATTAAAAATAAATCATCTCCATTAATAGATGAAAGGTAAAGCATTCCCAATGAGTCATCTCTATTAATAGATATAAGATAAAGAGTTCAGAGCCAAGTACATGCTAACCAAACGATTCCATGTAAAACAAGAGTTCAAAGTTCAAATTGAAAATTAAAATGCTAAGTGCATGTTTTAATTCGAACCACGAATGTCATGATACTTGATTGATTAATATTGAAATTTTCAATTAACCAGCAATAGATTTTCTCCGTTTGTTCGGCCGTGTCATTATTATATACTAATGTTGTATTTCGTCAAACTAAATAACAAACAGAGCTCTTAGGTATGAGGAAGAGTAATTATAAACAAATATATTACACATTGCCGAACATTATTTTTTGCTGTTGTATGTTATTCTTCTGCAAATAAATTATTGATGACTGTAGTCAAATTTTCCTCACAGTTACATGAATTATTTTCCTTCTGCTTATAATGTCTTTCACAAGTCGATGTGTGAAATAAATAGAACAACATTGCGTATCCAATATTTTAGTGCGTGACATTTCAAATGATTAAACAATAATTTTGTCATACTCAAACAACTACAGACGATTCTGTAAATTCATAAGAAAACTGTAATAACCAGTAACTTTAATTAACCTGAAATGTGAAACTCACATTGATATAAGTTTTGGTTTAGCCCCTGAAGAAAAAAAATAAAATATCAGTGATATTCATGACAATAACAATAGAAATGTGATACAAGTTAGTAATGATAGTTGTTACGTTTCCAGTATTTATTTAAAGACCCTGCTTAGAATAATTAAAAGACTTTAAATATAATTAATTCTTCCTCTCATATTCTACGCAGACTGGTTGCTCAATTTATTATCTGACTAATTAAAAGTGCGTCTTGTAGTTCAGACGACAAATTTACAGACTAATAAACTGCGAACTTTTAGCTAGATTTGAAAACAGTTAAATCCCTCTAAATTAATATGCACTCGTCATCAATCTTTCTGCTCATCCGCCCCCATTCAAATCTAAGAATTAATCTAATTGGTCTATTGTGCATAGAAATCAACTACTAAGAGGTATTAACAAAGAAAATAAGATTTAATAAAGTTTAACAAATTAACAATAAATCGAATGCAACGCGAATAGTCTTCACTCTGTCTTTACGCGCCTATGCCTGATTTTTGTCAATCTAAATTGCCAGAAAAGTGTTCCTTTGAGATCTGTACACTTGATCTTGCACTTAGCTCTATTCTTGTATCCTTGGTCTCAACACTCAGTCATGCTGATTCGTTCCCTCAGTCCCCCTTTAACGACACACGTGGTGCATAAGGAATGATGTCCCTTTGTTAGTGGCTAGGAACTGGAATTTTTGCAGCATGGCCCTCAGAGTGGATTTCGACACGCTTACACCAATAAGCTAATGCAGGTGAGGCATGGTGAAACATGAACCATGAGCCGACCTGTGGATGCAACGTGTTTGGATATAATTCTCAACCTAACAGGTCCTACCTAGGCATGGCTCAATTAAATGCGCTGAACAAAGAGTTTCGACCTCGCGTCGCTTACAATTAGATTTTAGAAAAAATATAATCGTCTCACATGTGTTCCATTTAACAGTCATGACGTATGAAGCAATAAAATAGATACAACGTTAAATTAATGTTCATACAAGAGGTAATTCAAACCGACAGAGCGCTTCACAATTTACAATTAAAATTACACGCAATAATTGAATTACATGAAGAATTCATATCGAGCGCAGCATTCTGGCTCTTAGTGAATTAAAACAATATAAATTAAAGTACAGAAATGGAAAAATGGTTACAATAAATTTATATTCCGTAACATATAGGTTTTCAGCTATTTCTCTGAACCATGCTCAAGTGTATATGGAAATCATATAATACATAGCACAAATACATACTTAAACAATACATAGGCAAATACTATTAAATAAAATGATACCTTTGAGAGAAGTCGAAGGGTACCTTGATTCTCTATGGCGCCGGCTGCCTCTCACGACCCGAGTAAGCTGATGGAATTAGCTAAAATGTGCTCGAAGTGAGGGAGCGGAAGCGTGTGGGTACATATATAGAAAGGTATATTGCGTATCACGTGACTGTTCGCAAAGCATGTGGTTGGTTCGAGAACTGGACAATGGTCCTAAAGTTACATAACATCTTGACCTGTTCTAGAAGCACCTAGAAAAAGGAAGCTTTGAACAAAGGGCCAAGGGTTTCAAATATTCGAATTTGAAGTAAACAAGGCAAGTGGGTCACGAAGTCGGACAATTTTATCAGACTGTGACACCCCCTTGCTTTTGAGGCGTTTATCTTGCCAAAGATAAAATGCCTCCTACAAATTATGTATGATAAAATGTAGAAGTCCACAATGAAGAAAAATTTACACAAAAAAAATTTCGACATTCCTAGAAATAAAGTGTGCAACTATATTTCATATTTACAGGAAGGAATCCGTAGGGTTCAGTTAATTGATTAAACAACATTCTATCAGTACCGGCACTTGATGGCATCAAGCACGACTCATGTAATCTGCGCCAACATTCAAAGACCCTTTGATGTAATGAATATTTGCGTCATACTGTGTCAGAAACAAAGACCAACGCATTAAACGGCTGTTCGTAAATTGCGCCTGTCCGAGAAAGGCCAACGGCTGGTGATCGCACTCAATGACAAAGGTTTTTCCGTACAAATAGTTTTCGAACTTTTTTATGGCCCAAACTATTGCAAGACATTCCTTTTCACTGGTGGAATATTTCTGTTCAGTAGTTGTGAGTTTACGGCTTGCATATGCAACTGGGTGTTTGGTGTCATTGTGTTCTTGTAATAACACTGCTCCTAATCCTGTGTTGCTAGCATCAGTCCTTAACAAGAATGGTTTTGTCAAATCTGGCAGTTTAACAACTAAATCTGAAGTCAGTCTAGATTTCAGTGTGTCAAAAGCGTTTTGGCATGCATCAGTCCACACTACTTTTGTAGGCATATTCTTACGTGTCAAGTCAGTCAGAGGACATGCAATGGCACTAAAATCTGGTACGAATTTTCTGTAGTAGTTAGCAAGACCAAGAAAACTTCTAACTTGTGTTTTTGTTAGGGGTTGTGAAGTGTCCTTAAGTTGTGCTATCTTAGCTTCACTTGGCGACATAGTTCCATGACTCAACTTGTGTCCCAAGAAGTCTAAGGAGAATTGTGCTATTTCACACTTCGTAGGGCGGGCAGTGAGGTTGGCTTGTTTTAATCTGGCTAGCACATCTCGTAAGAGTGTTAAGTGCTCCTCCCATGTCTGGGTGCCTAGAATTAAATCATCCATGAAGTTCTCAACTCCACGTCCGTACAGTGGTTCTAACAATGACCGCATCATTTTAGAAAAAATGCTTGGAGCGTTTGAAACTCCGAAAGGCATAACTTTCCATGTGTAGTTTCCTACTGGTGTAGTGAAAGCTAGTATGTGTCGATCAGTGTCCTTGACCTTGATTTGCCAAAAACCGCGTGACAAATCTATTTTGGTATAGTAATGAGCGTTAGCTAGCTTAGTGAAGATGAGATCCGGATCAGGAAGAGGTTCGGCACAAAACTCTGTCACTTGATTGAGTTTGCGGTAGTCTACGCAAAAACGGAACGAGTTATCACGTTTTTTAATCAACACGATGGGTGATCCGTAGGCACTGTCAGTCTTCTCTATGACCCCTAGATCTAGCATAGTCTTAATCTCACGTCTAACGTCATCTATCTTAGCGTGTGGCAACGGATACGGCTTCAAACGTATCGGTTTGTTGTCAGTCAGCTTCAGTGAAAATTCTATTAAGTCTGTCAACCCTGGTTTGTCTGTCAGAGTAGATGAGAACTCATTAAGCAATTCATTCACTTCTTTTTTTCTGTCTTTCTGTCAAGGCTTCATTTACCCTAACGTCTTTGACAGTTTCGTCCGTCTGTAGAGGACAGTTTGGTAAAGTACCAGTGACGCAATCAGTATCCCCCTCGTCTTCTGTAACTATCGTCGCTACGACAAAATCAGCTTGAGTGGTTTGATCCTCACGGCTTATGTACTTTTTGAGTAGGTTAACATGAAAGATTTTCTCTCTCTTTCCTGTCTGCACCTTATAGTTCAGTCCCCCTAGCTTGGCGGTAACTACAAAGGGCCCCTTCCATTTCATCTGAAGTTTGTTATGTGCTTCAGGAAGCAACAGTAACACTTTGTCATTAACTTCAAATTCTCTAGGTTTGGTGTGCTTATTGTAATATTCTGCCTGTCTAGACTGAGCTATCGTCAAGTTTTCCCGTGCTATCTTGCCTATAGTTTCAAGACGGTTTCTTAAGTCAGTGACGTATGTATAAGTTGTCTTAACTTCGTCATCTGTCTTTTCATCAGTCCAAAGTGCCTTCAAAATCATCATCGGTCCGCGTACAGTACGTCCGTAAAGTAGCTCAAATGGTGAAAACCCGGTGGAAGATTGTGGCACCTCCCTATATGCAAATAGTAGGGCAGGGATGTATCTGTCCCAGTCTTTCGGTTTATCTGTGGCGAGCTTTTTAAGTGCTGTTTTTAATGTCCCATTGTATTTTTCAATCAGACCATTTGCCTGGGGGTGGTATGGTGTGCAAGTAAGATGTTTGATGGAAAGTAAACGATTTACTTCCTTCATTACGTTGCCTATGAATTGACTCCCCTGATCCGTCAAAATTTCAGTAGGAATTCCAACACGACTCCAAAGACCGAAAAGGGCTTCGGCGACAGTTTCAGTATCAATATTTTTCAATGGTACTGCGTCGGCGAATCTTGTTGCGTAATCAATAGTGGTCAGCACGTATCGATTACCTCTCGTTGATGTGGGTATTATAGGCCCAATCAAATCCAATGCTACGCGCTTGTAGGGTTCACTGATCAGTTCAGGCTCTCCTAACGGTGCGGGTCTGATTGAATTTTTAGACTGTGTTCTCTGGCATGTGTCGCAACTTAACACGAATCTACGGATATCGGCAGTGATGTCCGGCCAATAAAACTCACTTGTAATACGACTAGTTGTTTTTTGTACACCCATGTGTGCACCAAAAAGACTCTCATGACCTAATCGTAATACGTCATTTCGTTTGGTTTGTGGAACGACTAATTGTTTCCGAAATTCGTCTCCCACTTTCGAATAGCGGTACAATAAACCCTTTTTCAGAATAATGCACGCTTTCTTATTCGAATCGTCAGTGTTGACGTCACTAACAAGTACAGCTTGTCTGCGTAACTTGTCTAGTGTTTCGTCCTCAGCTTGTAATATTTTAATCTCGCTAACTGTTGCTTTATCTACGGCTGGTGCGGCAGACATCGGTGCAGTTACAGATTTGTCTTTACTACTCGCTGCTCTGGTTACAGCGTTAACCAGTGGTGGTTCGATTGAAGTTTGTTTTTTGCACGGCAAAACATACTTGCAACCAAGGATCACGTCATGCGGTGAGTTTTCCATAACTGCCGCTTTGACTGTTCCTTCTACAAAGTCTGAAACAATCGAGACTTCAGCTACTGGTAAAATGTCTTGTTCGCCGTTTGCAAAGGTGACAGAGATTGTCTCCCCTGTGTAGTCGGTACGGTTAACTAATGATGCATTTACAATAGCGTCTAGCTCACACCCTGTATCAAGCAAAGCGATTGTATCGTGACCGTTTGCCTGTACTGGTGTTCGATTCGACTTTTCTGTTTTAGGTGTATGACTTTCTACTGCGTAAACTTTAGCTGTTTTCTTTTCAGGACATGTTCGTGAAAAATGGCCACTATCACCACAAGTGTAACATGCAAGATTCTTTTTATCTTTCTGTTTGTCGGACTTGTTTTTAGTGTCGGGTTTAGATGTTTTATCATCACGCTCATTAGGTGCCTTCCCGTCATTTTTCTTATCCTTTCGAGTCTGCGGTTCGTTCGGTCGAGACTTGTTGTTCGCGTGTGCGTTCGAGAATTGAGAATGTGCGTCATCAAAGCGATCGGCGGCGTTGCCTATCTCCTCTAGCGTAGATTTTTCCCTTATTGCTAAGTGAATCAGTAGATCTGATTTGTATGACCCGAGAATATGGTCTTTTACCATTTCATCCCTAAGACCTGCGTACGTCTGTGGAGTTTCGGCTAGATCTATCCATCTTTGGAACAAGTCAGCTACGCGTCGTATGTACTGTGCGTGCGTCTCTGAACTGGCTTTAGTGGCCTGTTTAAACTTACGTCGGTATGTATCTGCTGTGAGTTTGTAACGTTTCAATAATGCGGCCTTGACTGTGTCGTAATTATCTGACTCAGAATCGCTAAGCTTATTGAACTCGTTTTTCGCACTGCCCTGCAATAACCCCGATAAATTTATCGCCCAATGTTCCGCTGGAATGTTTGTTGCTCTGGCTAACTTTTCAAACGTTTTTAAATACGCGTCTATTTGATCTTTGTTCTCATCAAATGGGACCATATTTATCTTTGGAATGATATTTTCAATTCTACTGTGATTATTTCCATCGCTAGAACGCGAATCACCACTGCTTCTGCGGTCACGGTTTGGATTGGTAACTTCTAGTTTCTTCACTTCCCATTCTAACCGTTTTATTTCCGCGTCTGCTGCGATGCGTTTAGCTTCTGTGTCCGCTGCGATACGTTTTGTTTCGATGTCGGCTAATCTTTCAGCTTCTAACCTTTTAGCTTCTGCGTCAGCTGCGATGCGTTTAGCTTCAGTTTCGGCTAGTTTTTCAGCTTCTAACTTCTTCAGTTCGCGATTAGCAATACGTTCTTCTCTTTCTATCTCTTGCCTTTCTTTGTCCGCTTTTTCCGCTTTCTCTAGCTCAGTTTTGATGTAGCTAGTCAGTTCGTCACCCTGGTATCCTATCATGATACCGGCTTCTTTCAGGTCTTCGATAACCTGTTTGCGATCCATTTTACTGTCTTAGCGCGCTGGCTACAATAAGAATGTATCTCGTGAATTGTGTGTTTTAACCGTCGGCGATAACTCCGCTTATCCCGAAAATAACTTTTAGGCTACAACCTTACAAAAATTATTTAATTTACTCAGAACACCTTCCGAAATAAATTACGCGTTAACTCTTTACACGTTTCACCTGCTTGTCACAGTGTCCGCTGTTCCAAGACTTTCGTAATGTCACGGCTCCTACCATACAACATTACACATTATATCTAGCACCCTAAATATAATAGTCCGAAGTCTGTTACTACCGATAACTCTCCTAGCTGGCGGTATAACCTTCGACTCCTCACAATGAAGTACTCAGTAACACAATACTAAATAAATCATTCAATAGCTAACATGACATATTTAACTACGCTTAAATATATCAACATTAACTAACATGCACGCTACTCTGCAAAAGAATACATGCACATGTCACAACAAAAGCAAAGAAAATCAGTGATACAAAAATCAAAAGAACAATTGGCAATTCTGTTCGTTCGTTCGTTTCTAGGTTATGATGCGCCCTATGTATAAAAATGTTACAATTTACAATTTAATACATATCAATCCCGCGACGACCCACACTTGTTACGTTTCCAGTATTTATTTAAAGACCCTGCTTAGAATAATTAAAAGACTTTAAATATAATTAATTCTTCCTCTCATATTCTACGCAGACTGGTTGCTCAATTTATTATCTGACTAATTAAAAGTGCGTCTTGTAGTTCAGACGACAAATTTACAGACTAATAAACTGCGAACTTTTAGCTAGATTTGAAAACAGTTAAATCCCTCTAAATTAATATGCACTCGTCATCAATCTTTCTGCTCATCCGCCCCCATTCAAATCTAAGAATTAATCTAATTGGTCTATTGTGCATAGAAATCAACTACTAAGAGGTATTAACAAAGAAAATAAGATTTAATAAAGTTTAACAAATTAACAATAAATCGAATGCAACGCGAATAGTCTTCACTCTGTCTTTACGCGCCTATGCCTGATTTTTGTCAATCTAAATTGCCAGAAAAGTGTTCCTTTGAGATCTGTACACTTGATCTTGCACTTAGCTCTATTCTTGTATCCTTGGTCTCAACACTCAGTCATGCTGATTCGTTCCCTCAGTCCCCCTTTAACGACACACGTGGTGCATAAGGAATGATGTCCCTTTGTTAGTGGCTAGGAACTGGAATTTTTGCAGCATGGCCCTCAGAGTGGATTTCGACACGCTTACACCAATAAGCTAATGCAGGTGAGGCATGGTGAAACATGAACCATGAGCCGACCTGTGGATGCAACGTGTTTGGATATAATTCTCAACCTAACAGGTCCTACCTAGGCAT
The DNA here is from genome assembly GCA_028829895.1 of Sinotaia quadrata. Taxonomy (NCBI): domain Eukaryota; kingdom Metazoa; phylum Mollusca; class Gastropoda; order Architaenioglossa; family Viviparidae; genus Sinotaia; species Sinotaia quadrata. The sequence continues at coordinate 126,836,241 of CM054181.1, forward strand.
GGCTCAATTAAATGCGCTGAACAAAGAGTTTCGACCTCGCGTCGCTTACAATTAGATTTTAGAAAAAATATAATCGTCTCACATGTGTTCCATTTAACAGTCATGACGTATGAAGCAATAAAATAGATACAACGTTAAATTAATGTTCATACAAGAGGTAATTCAAACCGACAGAGCGCTTCACAATTTACAATTAAAATTACACGCAATAATTGAATTACATGAAGAATTCATATCGAGCGCAGCATTCTGGCTCTTAGTGAATTAAAACAATATAAATTAAAGTACAGAAATGGAAAAATGGTTACAATAAATTTATATTCCGTAACATATAGGTTTTCAGCTATTTCTCTGAACCATGCTCAAGTGTATATGGAAATCATATAATACATAGCACAAATACATACTTAAACAATACATAGGCAAATACTATTAAATAAAATGATACCTTTGAGAGAAGTCGAAGGGTACCTTGATTCTCTATGGCGCCGGCTGCCTCTCACGACCCGAGTAAGCTGATGGAATTAGCTAAAATGTGCTCGAAGTGAGGGAGCGGAAGCGTGTGGGTACATATATAGAAAGGTATATTGCGTATCACGTGACTGTTCGCAAAGCATGTGGTTGGTTCGAGAACTGGACAATGGTCCTAAAGTTACATAACATCTTGACCTGTTCTAGAAGCACCTAGAAAAAGGAAGCTTTGAACAAAGGGCCAAGGGTTTCAAATATTCGAATTTGAAGTAAACAAGGCAAGTGGGTCACGAAGTCGGACAATTTTATCAGACTGTGACAATAGTTATCACAATAATAATTAAAACATGTAAAACACACAGACGATTAATTTCAGGAGATGCAGTTCCATTTCAATTATAATATTTCTATTGCTTTATTAATTCTTGAAACACGTCTTACTTGCATTTTATCGCATCAAACTCTGTGTGATTGTCGTCCACTTTTTCAGCGCAGGTAAGATAACACGGGGGAAGAAGTTGAACTTGATTCATGGTTTATGAAAAAAAAAGAATCAACCACGTGTTCATTGTTATCACCTTGAAGTCTTTGAATCCGAGTGAGGGAGAACTATTTTTAGACAACCTGCCTTTTACATTAAATCTAAAAAAACCAAATTATTTATTGTTACAAGTCATATTCTTCAGATATGTCAGTGATTAGTTTTCACAAAAGAAAAATGAAGACAGGCATTAATACCTAAATGATAATTAAAGTTTATTGTTTTGTGTACATTATTTCTGTTTCTTTCAAAAGTAAAAAATGTAAATGCATTCCGACAACCAACTGTTACCCGTGTTGGGGTCAATCAATCTCAAGATCAATAAGCAATTAAAAGTCTGATTAATGAAAAAATTCACCACAGCATTCAAACCTATAGAATCCTGAACCAATCTATTTGTCTCTACCCATAGAAGTGATTTTTTTCGTAGATTCTCTCAAACGAAACGCAAAATAAATTATCTTTAGAGGCAGACTTCATGTTCAAATATAAAGGTCAGTAAATAGCCAATGTCGGCTTGGCAGCATGGACCTAAAAATAGACAGAAAACTAGAAAGATACTTAGAGAGAGATACAGACATACAAATGCATGTAGAACACAGAGGCACTCACTTAGACTGATAGATAGATAGATGGACACAAAGATAGATAGATAGACAGATATGTGGCAAATATTTCCACCCCGTTTATTCTTTTGTCATTTATATTTAATATTTCCTCAAATAACATATTTGTTGTGAAATGTTCTTTGTAAGTGGGGACCTAAGGATAGACAGATAGAAAACTAGAAAGATACAAAGTGAGAGATAGAGACAGACAAATGTACACACACACACACACACACACACACACACACACACACACACACACACACACACACACACACTCACTCAGATAGATAGATGGATAGAAAGAAAGTGTGATAAATATTTCCACCCCTCTTTATTTTTCTGTCATTAATATTCCATGTTTTCTTAAATAACTATATTTGTTAAGAAACATTTTTTGCAAGTAGGTGCTTGTAATAATGGTATAAGTAGACATTGTGCACTGCACTTTTAGTGCAACACAATGTAGAAAGAATATCAAACAACGCAATGTAGAATGTCAATCTAAGCAATGTATAATGTCAAACTAAGCAATGTAGTAAGAATATCAAACAACGCAATGTAGAATGTCAAACTAAGCAATGTAGTAAGAATATCAAACAGCGCAATGTAGAATGTCAATCTAAGCAATGTAGAATGTCAAACTAAGCAATGTAGAATGTCAGTCTAAGCAATGTAGTAAGAATGTCAAACAACGCAATGTAGTAAGAATGTCAAACAACGCAATGTGGAAAGAATGTCAAACAACGCAATGTGGAAAGAATGTCTAACTATGCGTCCGCTTAACAAGCAGAGAGAGAAAGTCGTCGCTATAATTAAACCGAACCATTGTCATTTCCTGTGGAACACAATAGGTCAAATCCCTAAATGTTACCATCACTTGCTGAAGAAACTCGCTTGCAAACAGACGTGATTTCGCCAAAGTCCCTGTTTGGGAGTTTGTCCCAGTAAAAGATGATTAAAAGTGTGTAGAGAAAACCCATCGAGTTCTAAGTTTATTCGTAATTATTAATTTTTTTTGCTGCTAAAAGAGAATGTATAAATTTCTTTTGTTCTTTTGTGAATAACGATAATGAGAATGTAAATCTTTTATCAAGTTCCATATGTGTGTAATATGTTGCATTGATTCTAGGACGTAATTATAAATTCTAGAAATGTTTGAATTTATGCTAGTTCATTTAGTACGACTAAACGCTAGTCCTTATCAAAGACTCTGTTGACTTTTAATTTGCGTGAAATGATATTTGATTTAGAAGGACTAAACGCTAGTCCTTATCAAAAACTTTTGACTTTTAATCCTCGTGAAATTATATTTGATTTAGAATCATCTCTCAACATAACTTTGATGTGGAAAAACACTAGTTATGCATTTAATATTTTCAATGCTATTTTGATCTTTCTGATTTATACAACTGTACTTACACGTGTAAATGTGCTTCAAATTATTAATATTTGTGCATGTAATTAACATCATTGTAGCTTATTCAAATTATTAATATTTGTGCATATAACATAACTCATTGAATCTTATTTAAATTATTAATATCTGTGCATGTAACTAACATCATTGTATCTTATTCAAATTAATAATATTTGTGCATGTAACTAACATCATTGTATCTTATTCAAATTAATAATATTTGTGCATGTAACTAAAATTATTGTATCTTATAATAAAGGTAGAAATTGTGAAATGTATAATATTTTATAGAATGACTGTAAAAGAGAAGATAGATAAAGTCGCCACTCTAGAGAGGTCATTGTTGTATTTTTCAGTCAGAAAAATACCTGTTATCTTATCTTGTTGTCTTCATCATTACCATTATCACTATGGTACTTGTTTGACGTTTGTGACCTGTACATGCCCTAGAATTTTCTTGCCTTTAACTGGTAGCCTGCAATTTTGTGTGACCTTTGCCATGGCCTTGTTCATCCGTATACTGAACATGTGAAGCAGAGGTCGTGAGACTACATTCGGAGTGTGGCCATGACGTCATCCAGGCTAAGGGAGCAGGATGGAGAAGGATATCATTTTCCCTCTGTGAATACCTCCGCTGCCAACTAGTAAAATCTCTTTAACGAACTAAATTTGCTAATCGCGGATTGTGGTAATTCTAGAAAATAGAACAGAGAGTCTCAAGCCTTGTAGATTATAGAACTGTGTAAGGAGTCTACATTCTGTGCGTCAATATCGTCTATGTCTATAAGTTCTTTGTCCGTATTTACTTCATGTTGAATTGCTGTGATGTATATACTAGTTATACTTATAATAAGTACTATTTCTTATTGTTTGCACACTCGCTCTTAATACATAATTGGGTTTGAAAGGTAAGAGCAGTTGAAAGCATAAATTATTAGAGTCATGTAGAAAGGACCTTGTCTTAAGTGGTTGTATACTGCTCTGCGAGAACATATGTTAGGTCAGAGATAACTCGTGGTAAATCACTGTACACTTGGTATTACTCTGGGAAGAGATCAAGGGAAGTAATTCACTGTACACTAGGCATTACACTTGGAAGGGACCAAGGGAAGTAATTCGAAGTACATTACGCATGACTATGTGAAGGGACCAATGGAAGTCTCTATCCAACTCTCCATCTATAACCTAGAGGTGCAGATTATCGTAAACACATAAATAATAATTCATTCTCACAATTTAGAAGCCCTCTCTTAATCACATAATTAATTTGATTACAGCAAAGAGAAAAAACCTGTTCACAGATAGATAGAGAGTAGACAGATAGATAGATAGACAGAGAGATTGTTATAACTATGCAAAAACATTATTAATAGAATGAAAAACTTATTGCAATTTCAAAGAATACATTAAAATAGTTTACACACTTCTTAGACATTGTAAATAGTTAAGATGAATCTAAACAGACTGTAAAAGAAACACGTGATCAATTAAATTGATACCTTCTGCTGACATGTATCCAAGAACGGCAATCGTTATTAGAAACAAAAGAAGAAATTTCCTCATGATGAATAAGTAGGTCTGAAATGATTCAAGTTCAATACAGAAATAAACACTCAAGGATACAATCTATCTATCTATCTATCTATCTATCTATCTATCTATCTATCTATCTATCTATCTATCTATCTATCTATCTAACAATCTATACGCGTTTGTGTATGTGTGCATATGTGTGTATCATGCAATTACAAATGCTTTGTTCATCTCATGTGTTTTTTTACAATTACTGCTTATGATATAATTTTTGTTGTCCCGCTGCTGGTTATTTTTATTAGTATATTTTAATTAATAACTAAATACAAGTGAAGAGAATCTTATTTAATATATTAATTATATAAGCCAATAATTCACTCAACTTTACTCCGGATCACCTGGCGCTGCTCAACCCTATTCCTTAACCGCAATATATTGATAGACGTTCTACTGACATAAATTCTTCTGTAAGTGGAACTTCTTACTTAAGGAGTAATTAGATCCATAATTTAATTTATTTTAACAACATAGAGAGAGATGTTCTACTAACATAAATTCTTCTGTAAGTGGGACTTCTTACTTAAGGAGTAATTAGATCCATAATTTAATTTATTTTAACAACATAGAGAGAGATGTTCTACTAACATAAATTCTTCTGTAAGTGGAACTTCTTACGGAGTAATTAGATACATAATTTAATTTATTTTAACTAGCCCCATACCCACCCACTATTACTCCAAACATATAATTTATTTAGTATGCATAAGAAGTATGAATAAGAAATTACAATAAATTTATTAAGTCAACAATCAAAACATACAAACGTAAACAGTTGAAAAAATCAACAGACACTTATACTGATATGGAGCATAAATACCCAAATAATGTTCACCAATTATTCAGACTCTATCCTAACAATAAAGTAGTCAAGTTAGTAATCAATGATCAAATTGTGAGTCTACTTCTCATCAAGAGTGAGGAGTGAAAGGAACAATAGTTAATTTTACATGAACTTCTTGTGACGTAATAGTTAATTTTTTATGACCTTATGACTTAATAGTTAATTTTTACGACCTTCATTGTGTGGCTGTTTCGCAATGAGGCTCACTTTGCCTGCATTGGATAACGTGTACTTTGAGTCTTTGTACGTAATTAATCTGACACTAAATGTGCTGATTCTGTCGTCTGCTTCGCTAGTTTATGACGCAACGTTTCTTATTAACTGGCGTTTGCTCTGTCTTGAATCTACTGACAGGCACACATTTTCTTCACCCACTTTACTTTATAAACAAGTCAACCGTGTGCATTCAAACAGTCTAAAATCAGTCTAAAATTATTTGGTCACTTCCTAACTGACTTAACCATTGCATTGGTGTCGAGTATCTTGGTCGTTGTACCGTAGCTACTGTCGGGTTAGAATGTAGCCATATTCACAGTTTTAGTGCCTGAATGATACACCACTCTTCTATCTGGCACCAACGGGTCACCCTCATTCGCAATTATGGCAGTGACAGCATTCGATTGGCATTTCACTCCTACATCAGCATGTCAGTGAAAGATTGTTTTGGTATTTCATGCCTACATCAGCATGTAAGTGAAAGATTGTTTCGGCATTTCATGCCTACATCAGCATGTCAGTGAAAGATTGTTTTGGCATTTCACGCCTACATCAGCATGTCAGTGAAAGATTGTTTTGGCATTTCACGCCTACATCAGCATGTCAGTGAAAGATTGTTTTGGCCAAATATGAAATCGATTACTATCCTGTTGTTCAGTGAGAAAGGTGTCAACCTGGTTTTGTACACCTGTCAAGAAATATAACTGCGAAGACCTATATTAAGGGCTGCAACAAAACTTAAAATCCCGGATTTAGAGCACTGTACTATTGAAGAAATTTTATTCTCTTTTTTGTTATAGATAATTTAGTAGACTAAATCTGTTTTTAATAATTCTTATTTTAATATATATTACTATACTTGGAACGCGCCGCAGGAATTACGTTGCTTTCTTGTACCCGATTCAGTACAAATAACTTTTTATTCAGTTTTTACAACCGTTTGTCAAGTGACTCTACTGTTCGTTACGTCATTGTATTATGGACGTAATCGTTTCCGTTTCCCTCAGTTTAGTAACGTTAAAGTTGTAATTTTAGGAGTGCACCATGTTATTATTAGAATCAGAGAGGTGTATAATTGATATTTACATTCTAGTAAATGAATATGTTAACAATTATTATAATTCTAGAAATTACTGCACCAACTTCAATTCTAGCGCTTAGTATCGTGCACGTCTATTTGTCTCAATACTCATGTTTAGAAAAATGTCTGAAAGCAAAACAAACTAATAGCAGAAAAAAAGTTAACATATCTTACCTCGACTGCAAAAGCTGCCAGAATGAGACGTGTTCTAACGATTCAGTTATCACTTGTATAACAGTTATCTATATTTGCGTGTTGATCGTCATTTAATAATTACGTCACAGCGTAATTGTTTCCAAGGGATTTTACTTCTAATCAGACACTTTAAAAATTTCATCATACGGAATGTCAAAGGTCGGATTAAAACTCTGACAATTTAGCAATTTATATAACAATTAAATTTTAAAATAGGGAGAGGCAAATTTACTCCCAAAACTATTTGTCATATATATATATATTTGATTGTTGATTTATTTATCTATCTATCTGTCTATCAATCTGTCTATCTGTCTATCTATCTATCTATCTATCTATCTATCTATCTATTTGAATAATAAAGTTCATTCAGCACAACTCTAAAGAGTGGATCCAATAGTGTGAAATTATGATAGTTTTCTACGAAACATTTCTCTATTCACTAATAAAGCGTGCGTATATGCTACACGTTTAAATACAAAATATTTCTCTATTCACTAATAAGGCGTGTCTATAAACTACACTTTTAAATACCAAATATACTTTAGCACACACTATCATGAATAACAATGGCACTGTAATTGTGACGTACACCAGATCGACAAACGGAGGAATGGATTAATGGACGATGAGCAACATAGATTTTGACAGAATTTAGACTAAGATGTGCGGTTATTGTAAAGATTTATTAAACGTTGGAAAATAGTCGATACAGATGCATTGGAACTGATCAGCTGTGTTAATATATTACCATTTGTATTAGATAAAGAGGTGCGACTCTTGTTGAACAATGACTGATGCGAGTTGGATTGTCTCCCCTTAGAACAAGCATACACTTTCTCTCTCTCTCTCTCTCTCTCTCTCTCTCTCTCTCTCTCTCTCTCTCTCTCTCTCTCTCTCTCTCTCTCTCTCTCTCTCTATCTATACGCGTTTGTGTATGTGTGCATATGTGTGTATCTTGCAATTACAAATGCTGTGTTCATCTCATGTGTTTTTTTACAATTACTTCTTATGATATAATTTTTGTTGTCCCGCTGCTGGTTATGATTATTATAAGTATATTTTAATTAATAATTAATAACTAAATACAAGTGAAGAGAATCTTATTTCATATATTAATTATATATCCCAATAATTCACTCAACCTTTCTCCGGATCACCTGGCGCTGCTCAACCCTATTCCTTAACCTCAATATACTGATAGATGTTCTACTAACATAAATTCTTCGGTAGGTGGAACTTCTTACTTAAGGAGTAATTAGATCCATAATTTAATTTATTTTAACTAGCCCCATACCCACCCACTATTACTCCAAACATATAATTTATTTAGTAGGCATAAGAAGTGCGAATTAGAAATAACAATAAATTTATTAAGTCAACAATCAAATCATACAAACGAAAACAGTTGAAAAAATCACTTATACTGATATGGAGGATAAATACCCAGATAATGTCCACCAATTATTCAGTTTCTATCCTAACAATAAAATAGTCAAGTTAGTAATCAATGGTCAATGTCGCGGGCGTGTCTGTAACGTTGCTGGTTTGTTGCTGGCCCCTCTTTCTTCCTCGGTGGGTGGGCGGGGGGTCAAACCCAGTAGCCGCGATTTGCCGGGATCACATCGAATGGTCAGATGTTGATAACCACTCTCACACTCAGACACCATGAATAATCTTGTAGGGGATGGGTTTAACTTTATTCTGAGATGTGGGGTAAAATGTGAAAAGCCGGCGTGAGTGTGTGTGAGCAGGCGTGTGAATGTCGTGTGAGGGACGTACGGAACGAACAAACAAACAACCGCACCAACATGCACTTTCAAAAACCGAGAAAGGAAGCCCAACTTTTGAGAAAGAGTTAACAAAGAATTTAATTTTAAAAAGGATTTTAAAAAGGAAAACGGGCTTAATTTTCACACGGTGTTAGTCATTCATTCGGTAATTCAGACACGGCATCCATGAGGCGGGGAGAGCTGAAGGGATCAGAATTGCACCTAGAGAAAAATATTCCACGCCACTCATGTTTCAGAACTGTCGCAGTAGACAGCCATCCATGATAGATTTTGGATCTTGGAACCGTCCCAGAAGACAGGTGTCGGTGAGCTCCATTTTGGTACTGTCGTGGAAGACAGCTGTCTGTGTTCTTCATCCTAGAATCGGGTGACCCAGCGTTAAGACACGTGGGACAAATATTCGCAAGTGTATACCTACTGCGCTCTCCGTGAACCGTGTTTCATCGCCAAGCGTGTTATTTTCAGATGACAGAAACTTTAACTTTTTGTGTTCGCCAGCATGTTGGCAATAAAGCCCAAGGTTCGAACCCGCGTAGAGTAATAAGGACAAGCTTTATAGCCTGCCACGACGAATTGAGTGTGACCAAAACACACGTCTAACTCTATACTCTAAGTGGAGAATATTCAGTTCTTTTCCTCCCTGGTCATGATGAAGATGGAAAGATTGTCCAAACTCAGTGTAGGTACGAAGGCCTTACACCTCTCTATAGTCCAAGCAGACGCACACTAAATTAAAATAGCTCCCGTCAGTCCTTTTATGCAAAATCATTCAATTCTCACTCTCTCACAGATAAAACTCCCGCTTTGTATCCTTACTTTACCCACGCTAAAAAGGTGCATTATGATGAGGTGTAAAACTCCTAATAATATAATCCCTAATTAAATTTGTAATAATAATTGATAATAAAATCAAACACATTTTCTAGATATTGTAATCACAATTTTTGAACATCTAACTCAAATAATTAATCAAATGTATTTTTATAAAAATATTGGAAACATGAAATTAGTAAACTTGCTGACAGTGTATGCAAACAAAATAAGCAGACACACTGACAGTAAATGGAAACAAACTGCTGACAGTGCACGTAATTAAGACGTCATTTAGCTAGCAGACGACACTTGCTAAAGTCTGTTGCGTCGGTGCATGGCCAAGTGGAGATAATCAAGGATAAAAATTAATTTTCTGATTACCACCCCCTTTTACCTCCCTCCTTTAAAAAATTGACCTTAAACTTATAAAAGGTGAAGGTCAATTTAAAAATCAGCAAAAATTATTTTTATGGAGAAAAATATTTCCTTGGAAAAATTATCCTCTGAAAAGTTACAAAATAAAATGTCAACGTCAAATACTGGCAGTACTAACATGTCAAAATTACATCTAATGAAAAAAAAAATATTCGAACTGCTGTTGTGAATAGAAATTAGCATGACCAGTTATGTGAAGAGAAAAAAAACTAATAAATAAAAATTCAACTAAATCTGTTAATCACGGTATACTTCAATAAAACCAATTGGTGAGCATGTGCTCTCTGAATGAGTTTGAAAACTCAAACCTCCCAATCCACTCTAAACTGTTTCAGAAATACCTTTACACAAATTACAATTTATCAACGTGAGTGAATAACTGACAGAATCCAAAATCTGTTCTATGAACGAGTGAAATATATTATCCATATTAGAACTAAAAACTGCCTGTCAAGACAAAGTGATTGTCAGCCTATGGGGAACGTCACTTTTTTTTTTACAAAAAAAATTAAAAAAATAAAATCTATATAGAAAAATTTCATGAAACTTTAATATTAACTTAGAATACGAACAATATTAGCCTATCAAAATGCAAAGGCTCAAAGATGTGAACAACCAACAAGGAAAAGTATTTATGTTAGAAAAATAAGATTGCGGGTTATTTCTTTTTCTTTCTCTTTTCTTCTGAAAAACAGAGGTACATACATAAACGTGAAGAAAGACCACAGTAACAAACTGATGACAACTCAATTCAACAGTTTAAAAGACTAGGGAGAATGCAACTGTAATAAGACAAGTTAGAAAAATAGAACAGGCCGTGTACATTTTCAAATATATAGTCTTTTTTTCTTCTGTTTCCTTCACGTGCGAGATCTAATTGAAGAGTGACATAATTTAAAGACCTACAAAGAAAATGTGCTGTGTCCTGTGTGGTGACGTTGCATCTGTAACGTGTCAATTCTTAAAATATATGGAAAGAAAGTCAAAAATGAAAAATTGATCAAACGCACAACAGCTTGCAGAACCCTGTAGCACTCCACCATATTTTTAACGATGTTTACAATGGTTAAAGTGTCAGTCTGAAGATATTATGTTTCTCATTTCAATGAAAATTCAACACCAAATAGTTAAATGCAAAGTGCTCAAATTCGAAATTATCCCACTCGGCTGGAATAACATGTGCCACATGAAAAGTAACCAACCTTACGCCTAAACTTAAACATCAAAATCCTGGTGGTCATAAATATCCCGGTATTCTGACCTGTGTCAATCACAACTTGTAAGTGGATATGCTAACTGCCACACTTACGTCCCTTTTGTCAGGCGATCTCAAAAATGTGGTACCGCCGTCATAATTTATACGTCATTAGAGTTTCCCAGAGCCGTCACGAGGCTCGTACTTGGGGGAAGAAAAATAGAAATAAAACTGTTTGTCACTCTCATTGCCTGATCTGCAGCCGCTGTCACTGTGTAAGTGACGTCATCAAAAAAACCTTTTCCGTACATTGACCTTTTCTTTTTGAATACCGCGGTTGATCAAACGACCAAAATTTATTCTGAAATATTTTGGCAACATAAGGGGGCTGAACTTCTAACTGATCACGATACGAAGCTGCTGGTTCGGAGTTAGCAGCAGTATGCAAAAAAGTCTGCGACGCATCTAATACGTCATTTGGCAACAGCATTGCCTTGTATTCAAGGAAGCGAAAGTAGCAATATTGTAGCTATTAGAGGTGGGGTAGTCATGACAACTGAATCTATTTGGCTTGCTTGTCTGAACAAATGAATGGTTCTGTACAGTACTTAGCGGTTCAATCAGTACACTAGACTTATGCTCCTTAGGAGATACTGGCAACGAAACGAACTCTGAAACTTCGGATTGTACTTCAAGCGCGATAGGTGTCGTACAAAATATCGGCGGTCCTGCTATTGAAATCTCCATAGTCGAAAAAGATAGACACTGTTCTTGCCCCGATGGGGGAAACAGAACGGACGACTGTCCTGAGAGATCTACAGAAGGCTTAGTTGTCTCACTCAAGTGATCAATTATCACAGAATATGGCGAAGAACTTGGATAAGAAACTTCGGCGCTATCATTGTCACTAACACCAGAATCAAAATCAAAATCAAACCCAAACTGGATATCTAACTTGGGCATTTCATAATCAGGCATCACTACTGCTACTGTAGGAATCTTTGATGGAGAAGGACGCGTCATCTTGTCCTCCCAGGAATTTAATCACCCACTTCCTGTAAAACACCCGACTCTTCGAGCGGTGCTCCGAGAGAGTCATCTATCATATCATCAGCACTCGGGCGAGTAGCTTCCTCCCCATACGACCTCGTAACCTGGTCAATTACGGGTTCGCAACTTTTGAAATACTTACAAAAACAATCACCCACTGGGTCCTGAACCTTTGGCACAGATAAAGCAGCCTGGCGGGCCTTAATTATTTCTATACAGCACTCTGCCAAACAGAAATCATCCGGTGAACTCTTCTTAATTTTTGCCGGTTCTTTTAAAATTTCCTGTTCCTCGGCGGTAAGACGGTCTGTGTCGCAAACTGTCATATTCAAGATCTCTAAGTCCTCCTTGGTCAAATTTTCTGACTCCTTAATTGCATGTTTCTAGTTTTTGCTTCCCATCATTCAACCTCTCTCATAGTTGCCTCTATTTCATCTATTCTTGCCTCACATCTCTCTATATCTAGGATGGACTTTACCCTTAGAACCTCCAGATTCACCTTCTCTATCTCTTGGGTAACCTGTCTGTCTTTTTCCATTATTTCCTGACGCGCATACCACCAATCTATTCCGTCCTCTATAAACTGCTCCAGTTCTTTCCCCTCTAGCCCATCTTTCTTTCCCAGGTCTCGAAATTCCTCTCTACATTTTGCTTCTCTCTTTAACGTCTGAATCTCTTCTGCAGTAAGAAATCCTACGTCCTCTGCCGTCATTCCTAATACCTCTAACTCGAATTCTGTCAAGATCTGTCTTTTAACCTTAACTTCGACTGTCTTCCCAAGTCTCTTCCCTTTCTTTCTTATTTTTTCTTACAGCCTTATCTCTTCTTCTGGCCATCTTAACGTCAAAGTCCTAACGATCACCACAACACAACACTGTCGAGAAAAAGTCTAGGATTGCTTAACGTTTGTACAGGGAAACTCGTAATCCTAGCCGTGCACAATCAATGTCAAAAAATTTTTTGCACACAGAAATCCACAATGCAAATTTCAATACACAAATACCTATCTAATGATGATGAAAATGAAGATAGGAAAGTAGAAAAAGAAATGATGACTCATACAAACAATTCTTACCTTAAATCACGTCAAAGGGTCACCAAAAATGTCACGGGCATGTCTGTGACGTTGCTGGTTTGTTGCTGGCCCCTCTTTCTTCCTCGGTGGGTGGGTGGGTGGGGGTCAGACCCAGTAGCCGCGATTTGCCGGGATCACATCGAATGGTCAGATGTTGATAACCACTATCACACTCAGACACCACGAATAATCTTGTGGGGGATGGGATTAACTTTATTCTGAGATGTGGGGTAAAATGTGAAAAGCCGGCGTGAGTGTGTGTGAGCTGGCGTATGAATGTCGTGTGAGGGACGTACGGAACGAACAAACAACCACACCAACATACACTTTCAAAAACCGAGAAAGGAAGCCCAACTCTTGAGAAAGAGTTAATAAAGAACACACGGCATCCATGGGGCGGGGAAATAAAAAATAATGTGATGAATAAACTAAAATAATAAAAACAATAAACGCTAATGACCGTTTTCTCTACTGCCAAAGATAGAGTGGCACAAAATTACTTTAGGTGTAGCCCCACTACAAGCACAACTGCTGAAAAATATTTAACCTTAAAAACAATTATTTTAAAAATAGTGGGTGGAAAACCCAACGTCAATGAATGTTAATTTTATTTAGAACTGAGGTGATAACCGCAAAAATTATCCATTAAATAAAAGTCAAAGTTAAATATTCATGAGAAATAGTTCAATGATGAAAACGTTTATATTCTAACTATCCTACCTAGTAATGCACCTCTAAGAAAAGATTTCCTACTTACTAGTGTTTCAAATACGCTGAACTGTCAACACAGGAACACACAGCACCAAAATAGTCACAATTGCCAACACACTGGCGAACACAAAAAGTTACAGTTTCTGTCATCTGAAAATAACAGGACTGGTGATGAAACAGGTTCACGGAGAGTATACACTTGGAATATTTGTCCCACGTTGCTTAACACTGGGTCACCCAGTTCTATGATGAAGAACATGGAGGCTGTCTTCCATGACAGTACCAAAATAGATCTGGGACGGTTCCAAGATCCAAAATCTATCACAGAGGGTGGTGACAGTTTCCAAACATGAGTGGCGTGGAATATTCTTCTCTCGGCACAATTCTGGTCCCTTCAGCTCATTCCCCTGATGGCCAGCTAAAGCCCAAGGTTCGAACCCACGTAGAGTAATAAGGACAAGTTTTATAGGTTGCCATGACGAAATGAGGGTGACAAAACACACGTCTAACTCTATACTCTAAGTGGAGAATATTCAGTTCTTTTCCTCTCAGGTCATAAGGAAGATGGAAAGATTGTCCAAACTCAGTGTAGTATGAATGCCTTACACCTCTATGTGGTCCAGGCAGACGCACACTAAATTAAAATAGCTCCATTAGTCCTTTTATGCAAAATCAATTCTCACTCTCTGACAGATAAAACTCCCGCGTGTATCCATACTTTACCCACGCTCAGAAGGTGCATTACGCTGAGGTGGAAAACTCCTAATAATATAATCCCTAAAAAATTTGTAATAATAATTGATAATAAAAATCAAACACATTTTCTAGATATTGTAATCACAATTTTTGAACATCTAACTCAAATAATTAATCAAATGTATTTTTATAAAAATATTGGAAACATGAAATTAGTAAACTGCTGACAGAGTATGCAAACAAAATAAGCAGATACCCTGACAGTAAAGGGAAATAAACTGCTGACAGTGCACGTAATTAAGACGTCATTTAGCTAGCAGACGACACTTGCTAAATTCTGTTGCATGGATGCATGGCCAAGTGGAGATAATCAAGTATAAAAATTAATTTTCTGATTACCTCCCCCTTTTTTCCATGAAAATCAAATTGGGAGTCTATTTCTCATCATGAGTTAGGAGTGAAAGGAAAAATAGTTAATTTTATATTACTATACTTGGAAAGAGCAGGAAATACGTTGCTTTCTTGAACCCAATCCAGTACAAAGAACTTTTTATTCAGTTTTTACAACCGTTTGTCACGTGACTCTACTGTTCGTTACGTCATAGTATTATGGATGTAATCGTTTGTTGCCCTCAGTTTAGTAACGTTAATGTTGTAGTTTTAGGAGTGCACCATGTTATTACTAGAATCAGAGAGGTGTATAATTGTTTTTTACATTCTAGTAAATGAACATGTTAACAATTATTATAATTCTAGAAATTACTGCACCAACTTCAATTCTAGCGCTTAGTATCGTGCACGTCTCTTTGTATCATTAGTAATGTTTAGAAAAATGTCTCAAATCAAAACAATGCAACGTGTATTTGTATCATTAGTAATGTTTAGAAAAATGTCTGAAATCAAAACAATGCAACGTGTATTTGTATCATTAGTAATGTTTAGAAAAATGTCTCAAAGCGAAACAAACTAATAGCAGGAAAAAAGTTTTAAAAAAAGTTAACATGTCTTACCTCGACTGCAAAAGCTGCCAGAATGAGACGTGTTCTATTCAGCCAGTTATCACTTGTATAACAGTTATCTATATTTGCGACTTGATCTTCGTTTAATTAAATTACGTCACAGCGCAATTGTTTCCAAGGGATATAATCAAGAGAGATTAAAATGTGGTCTTTGTCAAAAGAACTCCTCTAACTTTAACAAAATGCTGCCAGTTTTGCCTCTCCCTATTTTAAAATTTAATTGTTATATAAATTGCTAAATTGTCAGAGTTTTAATCCGACCTTGGGCGCTCCTTATGATGGTATTTTTGAAGTATCTATATCTATCTATCTCTCTATCTATCTATCTGTCCATCAATCCATCCATCCATCTATCTATCTATCTATCTATCTATCTATCCATCTATGAGAGGTGAGGGAATCTTCAATAAATCAAGAAAGAAATAAAAAAAATATTCTGAAGAAAGTTCTTTTCTGATGGTTCAAGAAAAAATTAATAAATATACCGCATAGTGAACCGCAGACATCCATAACGAACATTTTGAATCTTCAATTTTGTCTTGAGCATGATGTTAACATAACTCTGTAAATATTAGTATAATTACTGATATTAATTAGTATAGATCTAGAAAACATTACTTGAGCATGATGTTAACATAACTCTGTAAATATTAGTATAACTACTGATATTAATTATTATAGATCTAGAGTTCATTACTTGAGCATGATGTTAACATAACTCTGTAAATATTAGTATAAGTACTGATTAATTATTATAGATCTAGAGATCATTGTATTAATTTGTCTATAATTACTTGAGTATGATTTTAACATAACTCTGTAAATATTAGTATAACTACTGATATTAATTATTTTAGATCTAGAAATCATTTTATTAACTTGTCTATAATTACTTGAGCATGATGTTAACATACGTATGTAATTATTAGAATATCTACTGATATTAATTATTATAGATCTAGAGATAATTGTAATTAACTTCAGTTTTAGAATACGATCTTCTTCACGTCTGTTGGTCGTAAAAGTATTGTTTACATTTTGTGCCGTAAAAAACAACAACAAAAAATAAATTTGGAGCGTCAAAAGATACTTGGAGAGAAATTTCTTGCCGAAGAATAGTGTACCTCGACGTTGCAAGATCTTTTGTGACGCATACGCAACAATGACATGGTAGTATAGTACATGTATCTTTTTTCGCTCCACTCTATACTCGGATGATAAAGTGAGAAGAGCTTTGAAAACATGCAGACGGCAGCAAACTCTACAAACAACTGGTAATGTGTACTGCGCTTTTGAATAATAAAGTTTATTCAGTACAAATCTAAAGAGTGGATCCAATAGTGTGAAATTATGATAGTTTTCAATACGAAACATTTCTCTATTCACTAATAAAGCGTGCGTATATGCTACACTTTTAAATACAAAATATTTCTCTATTCACTAATAAGGCGTGTCTATAAACTGCACTTTTAAATACAAAATATATTTCAGCACACACTATCATAAATAACAATGGCACTGTAATTGTGACGTACACCAGATCGACAAACGGAGGATTGCATTAATGGACGATGAACAACATAGATTTTGACAGAATTTAGACTAAGATGTGCGGTTATTGTAAAGATTTATTAAACGTTGGAAAATAGTCGATACAGATGCATTGGAACTGATCAGCTGTGATTTAATATATTACCATTTGAATTAGATAAAGAGGTGCAACTCATGTTGAACAATGTCTGATGCAAGTTGGGTTGTCTCCCCTTAGATCTTTGTCCATTTCATCTAAATTCAAATTTGATATAAAGGCTTTCGATTTCCTCATTTCTCATAACAAGAGCAGTTTCCTCAGTAAAAACGGAAATATTGTCAAAGTGAAGCTTTTTGAGAATCATCTTTGTTTACAGTACCTGAATTCTAATTCAATCACGCTGGTACATTGTGTTGCTCATCAGAAGTACACACACACACACACAGAGATAGAAGGAAGGAAGGAAAGGGAAAATAAAGGAAAGAAAAGGAAAGTAAAGGTGGGAGGGTTTGATATAGATTGGATTAATGGATGGATGAATGGATAGATGAAGCGATAGACAGATAGGATATATATATATATATATATAGAGAGAGAGAGAGAGAGAGAGAGATTTTAATGTGTTGTAATGTTATATATATAGAGAGAGAGATATTTTTTTTAATGTGTTGTAATATTATATATATAAAAGAGAGAGAGAGAGATTTTAATGTGTTGTAATGTTATATATATATTTTTTTTTGATGTAATAAAATTCAACATTTGCTTATAAAAGGTTCGCTGCACATTAGAAATAATTATTTATTTATTTTTTAAATAAGTGAAAAACTATTAAAGCACTCAGTCGTTCATGCATCGCGGACACGTTAGTAAACTAGTATTTATAGAATGTCATCAAACGTCATTAATTTACCCAATGACGTATGACATTAACTTACTCTGTCGTATGACATTACTCTATGACGCATGACATTAATTTACTGTCTATCTTGAGACATTAATTATTCTATGTTGTATGATATTAATTTATTCTATGTCGTATGATATTAATTTATTCTATGTCGAATGATATTAATTTATTCTATGTCGTATGATATTAATTTATTCTATGTCGCATGTATATTGTGAGACATTAATTTATTCTATATCGCATTACATTAATTTACTGTCTATCTTGAGACATTAATTATTCTATGTCGTATGATATTAATTTATTCTATGTCGCATGTATATTGTGAGACATTAATTTATTCTATATCGCATTACATTAATTTACTGTCTGTCTTGAGACATTAATTATTCTATGTCGTATGTATATCGTGAGACATAATTTATTCTATATCGTTTTCACTAATCAGGGACATTACCATAATGTGCACAACATTGCTGATCATTTTTCTGGCATGCTTCACAAGGGCAACATGTTTAGAAGGAAATAACATCTTTAAAAAGCAGTATGGTCAAAGTGTGTCTGGTCAGGCAGCCATTGTGAAAAGTCGTTCCAAAATAGAATGCGCCATTTTCTGCAGACTCAATTGTGCCTGCAATTCTTTTGCCTTTGACAAAGTCACACTGACTTGCCAACTGAAACCACAAGTAACGCCTGGACTTGGAAACAACAATCTGAATGTCTACACAAAGACTGGTATGAAAGGCTTTTCTTCAAAATAGTTAAAACAATTTTGAAACATTCTTATTTCTCTGTTGATATACTGTTCCAGGAAAAAAAATTAACGATTATATCAGGAATTAGAAATTTTTTATAATTTTATAATTTATATCATCATTATCGGCGGCGTCGACATTATCATCATCACCATCACCTCTATTCAACCTTCTGCTGATTGCCGATTGCGAACCATGATCTCTGGAATCTTACCAAGATTGTGGGAGACCCAAGGTTTTACGGAGGGTGTGGGGTTTTATGAGGACAGCCTTCTTTGAGTAGTGGATTGATACTGTATTTTCCAGGCATTTATTCAGATAGCCTTCCAACTCAGGTTATGTTCCCCCAAACTACATATATCACTTGTTTTCACATTCCGCAGTCTCTGGATTTCTAAGAGATCCTGGAATTTTTCCATTTTTCTATTTCTTTTGAAAAAGGGGCATCGATGATTCCTGGCGTTCGGTTAGATATATTATTTTAATTTTAAATTATTTTTTAAAAATAAAAATGCAATGTATGGGCTTCACGCAATAATTACTACCACAACTATCACTATTGCTAATAGTACTACTAGTAATAGTATTCAGCCTTTTTTTTTAACGGCTTCTGTTGACTGTCGGTTGTGAACCAGGGTCTCGGAATTTTACCAAGAGTCTGGGAGATCCAAAGTTTTACGGAAGATGTGGGCACTTCCAAGGCGCGCTACTTTTAGAAGTTGGGGGAGTCTGTGGTTTCCAGGTAGTTTATCGAGATTGCCTTCCAAATCAGTTGTTATGTTCCTCAACGCTCCTAACACTATAGGTATCATTTCTGCTTCTACATTCCACCGTCTCTGGATTTTTAATCTGAGATCTTGGTATTTTCTATTTTTTCTCTTTCTTTAATTTTTATATTTCTATCACTTGGAAGAGCGACAGCAATGATTGTTGCTGTTCTGTTGGACTTATTGAGAAGCACAAAGTCTGGACTTCGTGCAGGAATTATTCAATCTGTTCTTATCTCGAAGTCCCACAGTATAGTGACTTCTGTTTGCGATGACTGTTCCTGGTTGGTGCATCCATGTTCTTTCTGAGGTGTTTGCTCCATTGTTCTCACATAGGTTTCTATGCATAAGCTTTGCCACTTTGTTGTGTCTTTTGGTATATTCAGTTCCAGTCAGAAACTGACATCCAGATATTTGTTCTGTTGTTTCATCCATGGATTTGCAGTGTCTGCATTTGGAATCATTTGAGATTTTCATGATTTTTGTTTTGTGTGATTTTGTGTTCAGTGCTTGGTCTTGAGCAGCAGTTATGAGTGTGTCCGTTCCTGGTTTCAAACCTGCCTCTTTTAGCAATATGTCTGTTGATTGCTTTCTTGATGTTTCATCAGCCTGTCGAATATACTTGCCATGTAGAGGTTTTTAGCTCCAAGTATTTGCTAATTCCTGTTTCATTGTTTTTTCCACGTTTCTTTGTTTAGGGGTGGTGGTTATAATCCACTCATCTGTACTTCTTATATCAGATGCTCGTCATTGTTATTTCAGATATAGTCCTCAAGGCCAATAACTCTCTTCAATATCTTTGATTTTCTTGGAACCTCAACCTCCTATTGTTCGAGATACATAATGTGGGACAGAAAATGCAAACAGACACACTGAATAACTTTCAAGGATGAAGTTGAATCGTTAACTACATTCTTTGATGCTTTAACTTTGTGTAAGCCACTGCAAAAAAAGCCATTCGTAATTTTACCATATAGAAAATCGTGTTCAAAACCTCGGACAGTGAACTTTGATCTCGACGTAGGATTAGAGATTCAAAGCAGGCGAGGTGACAGAAGCAGTTGCATAGCCAGGTGCTCTAGAGTGGACACACTGAGGAAACGCGTAGATTATATAACAATGCACGCATCAGGGGGACATGACAGTACCTGAAACCAAGAGTTGGGCACCATCTAAAGGCACCAGACTTGCGCTAACAGGGCAGTCTTTGAGCATGGTCACCCAACCGAGACTATTGCACAAAGGGCTAGACAAGAGAGAGATTATGTCCAGAGGGGAAGATTAGGACGTAAAACCCAACTTGTGCATAAATACCTCACCGGATGAGAATTAATTTCACTTGATATTTTTCGTAGCCCATATCGTCCCTCTATGGTGAGAGAAGCAGGAAAGAACAAAGACTAGGAATTGTCTGAGATGGTAAAACATGATTTATTTTGTAAAGACTGAATTTTTATACTTATTACAAATTGTATTCTTTTTCTTTTTGTTAATATTGTAATGAATTTGGATTTTGGAAACTGTAATGTTATTCTTGGTACTAAGAAAGAAATTAAACAACTAATGTAAAAGGAAATTCAAATGAGAACCAAGAATGAAATTACAGGTTTTAATGATATTGAAACACGAGGCAGATGTGTGAAAAATCCTTTATGTATTTCACAGCTTCGAGGGACAAAACAAGGGATAAACAAGACACCCGTCTAACAGAGCCCCGTCTAGAGGACGCAGAACACAATGCAACAACGATAATGGGAATTCATCTTGACTTAGAGATTGGCCCTGATGTTGCCTTAATCTAAAAGTAATCAGTCACTATGGTACAATAAGCCAGCACTTAAAGGTTAGAAAACCAGAGAGGGTTGCACAGACCACAATTGGAAATTGTGTCAGGAGACTGATTCTTATGGAACGGATTATGCTGTGTTAGCATGCTTTGGGAATGTCCTTATGACTAGGTATACTATCAAGTGAGAAAGCTATGAAGGGAAGTACCAACTGTGAAGTGAAGTGACTGAACGATTGAGTTGTAGTATTCCAAATGTGGTTTACTAATTATGTTGTGAAATTGGAACTTACACCAGACTGTGTGTTAATCCAGGAAGTGTCTGTGTTAATTAGAACAAACTGTGAACTTTGGAACTGAACATTTCATCAGTGTGAACGTTTTCCAGGCTGATGCAGATAACAGGTAACTGATGTAGCAGGCCAGGAAATGATGCAAACGAACCATCAGGTGAATTGAAAAATATTCTTATTCACGTGTAACCTGTATTTGTTCTGTGATTAATATAATTTCTTATGTCTATTCTTTTCTGATTCTAACTGTTTATAGCTTAGAAATATTAATGCTTGATTTGTGAAATCCAGTAATTGTTCTAGGAAAAGTGTTAATATTAATTTGTGTGTATCTTCCTAATAATTGTTTTAGGGGATAATTTAAATGACTATTTTTCTTATTCTTTCTAATTGTTGAATTTATGAGAGGAGTATTGTGAATTCTGAAATCTATATTATTGCCTTGGTGTGGTTATAATTTTATCAAATAGTAATGAGTTAATTTTATTATTTCTTATTTAATAAAATTGTTGAATTTTAGACTATCCACCCTTCTTATTGAATAGGAGGGGTG
This sequence comes from Sinotaia quadrata, assembly GCA_028829895.1. Taxonomy (NCBI): domain Eukaryota; kingdom Metazoa; phylum Mollusca; class Gastropoda; order Architaenioglossa; family Viviparidae; genus Sinotaia; species Sinotaia quadrata. Next base: position 126,858,589 of record CM054181.1, read on the forward strand.
CATGTGTAGATGAAAGGTGGGGGCGTAGCCAGAAGACGTAATGACGTACTGAAAGTCGGTTACACATATGCTTGGAGTGGCTCCTGTCATTGGAATGAGAGATTGTGGAGGGCTAGAAGACAGATTGACGGACAAGATAGTGCTGTAGAATCTGTTGTTCTAAGACAAGTAACGCTTGAGAGGGGGATAACCAGTGGGTAGACCTTTCAAGGCCTGACTTAGTCACTCTCAACCGCAAGACCAAGGTCATGTCGGTGAATGATTAATTGAGCGAGTGAAAAAATCTTATCTGTGTATAATTTAAAGATAAGTATTCAGATAGAGATTGACGATTAATTAGTCAGGAACTTGGAACGTGCCACACATACTAAGTCTGCTTTTATGAATTGTGAGTAGTTTTCTTGTTTTTCTGTCCTTATAATTTATTTCGTTTGTTGTCCAGTCAAGGGCTCCTTCAGTCGATTGTGTAAGCATTACGGACTTGTATTTTGGTATCACCATTTAGCTTGGATTTCTATCTATCTATCTATCTATCTATTTATCCATCTATTTATCCATCCATCCATCCATCCATCCGTCCGTCCGTCAATCTATCTAACTATCTATATCTATCTATCTATCTATCTATGTATCTATCTATCTATTTAACTATTTACCTAGTGTTGCAATGGTTTTGGTGACCTTTTCAAATTGCATTTTGAGTTAAGAAATGATTCAATTATTATTAAGTAATTTATTGCATGTTTCACACATAATATTTATATTCTACTGTCAAACAAACCCAAATGATTAATGTCTAATGTTTTGTTCCATTTTATTTCATCAATTCGTTTTCGTTTATTTATAAAATACATTTTCAAATTGTGATAGGAATAAATTGACGTATTATTTGTTTTTTATAAGATGCAGTTGTGATCCAGGATATTTTCATTAATTATAAATTGACTTCACAGTGAACCAACCTGCCAACTGCAAAGACGTACTGACATATGATTGCGAAAGTGGTATTCACACACTCTACCTGACCAACTTGAGAAGTGTCACTGTCTTCTGTGACCAGTCTACAGATAATGGTGGATGGACGGTCAGTCTCTGTTGTGTTGGAATATCTCATTTTCTATTTCTGAAAATGAAATGATGTGTGTTTGTGACGAATGTGTTCGTCCAAGTATGTGTGCGTGCGTGCGCACTTGCTTGTCCATCGTGTTTATTTTTCAACCTGATACTGAAATGATACTAAAAAAAAGAAATCATAGATTTGAAAACAAAACGAAAGAAATTATGTTTTCAAAACAAAATAATTTCTTTGGAAACAATTTGCTGCTTTCATGTGAATGTACGTTACACACTTTTCTAGTGGAGAAAAATAAAGAGATACATTTCTGTTTAAAACTAAACTAGAAATAAATAAATATATACATGACTGGATTAGCTTGTACGATATTATTCTATACTGACTGGACACTCTATTGACTTGATATTTAACAAAGATCCACTGTGTATGTCCGGACACTCTTGACTTGATTTGTAACAAAGAACCACTGATGATGTTGGGACACTCTATTGACTTGATATTTTCCAAAGATCCACGGTGGTGTTGGGACACTACTGTCCTGAAGTGTTCTCGCGTTCCGCTTGACTTGGTATTTTCGAACGAACGCTTCACTAATCGCATAATCACATTTGCCGACTTAATTGACTGGGCACATTATAATTACATTATAGACAGTACATTTCTTGCATCCACTGACTGGATATGCCCCAGCAATCCACTGACCGAAAACTGTATACATTCCATTGATCTAGTACTTTGTATATACTCCATTGACCCAATCCAGTATACACTCCATTGTCCGCCTACTGTATACACTCCACTGTCTCAATAGTGTATACATTCTCTGACCCAATACTATTTATACTCCACAATCTTCAAAGACTAGAAAATTTACCAACAGAAAGTGATTTTATGAGGGTATGTATGAATTCTTCTTTCATTGATCTCTTGTAGTGGAATTGACTTAGTAAATCATTGTACACACAAATAATAAAATATTTAAATAGCATTCAAAGAAAAGGCATCAGAAGTTGTGATAAACAAATTACTTAGGAATATGTACTCTTACAGAATTATTTTAAACATGTTTTGAAATCTACACTGACAGATATTTTAAACATGTTTTGAAAGCTACACTATAACAAATATTTTCAACGTGTTTTGAAAGCTATTCTATAACAAGCGTTTTAAACATATTTTGAAAGTACACTGTAACAAATGTTTTCAACGTGTTTTTAAAGCTACTCTTTAACAAATGTTTTAAACATGTTTTGAAACCTACACTATAACAAATATTTTAAACATGTTTTGAAACCTACACTATAACAAAAATTTTAAACATATTTAGAAAGCTACTCTATAACAAATGATTTAAACATGTTTTGAAAGATACACTATAAAATGTTTTAAATATTTACAAGTACTTAAAACATTTTCGAAAACTACACATTAACAAATGTTTACAATGTTTTCAAAACTACACTATAACACATATTTACATAGCGTTAAGTGAGGACCACTTTAGCAAATGTTTCAAATTTGTTTTGAAAGCAACACATGAAAATGCTAATTAATTCTTAACTAAATTTTATTTAAAGTGAATACAATAAAAGAAAAGTATTGTTTTTTCTATAGACAACAACAAATAATGACAGACTATGTAAAGATTACTTTACACATGCAACAAATACTGACAGACTATGTAAAGATTACTTTACACTTGCAACAAATAATGACAGACTATGTAAAGATTACTTTACACTTGCAACAAATAATGACAGACTATGTAAAGATTACTTTACACTTGCAACAAATAATGACAGACTATGTAAAGATTACTTTACACTTGCAACAAATAATGACAGACTATGTAAAGATTACTTTACACTTGCAACAAATAATGACAGACTATGTAAAGATTACTTTACACTTACAACAAATAATGACAGACTATGTAAAGATTACTTTACACTTGCAACAAATAATGACAGACTATGTAAAGATTACTTTACACTTGCAACAAATTATTAAAGTCCTTTAATATAAACGACAGTGCAAATAAATTATCAAGTAAAACTTTACATAAACACGCATTTAAGAAATTAAGAATACTATTTAGAAGAAGAAACATTGAAAAAATAATGAAATACTTTTCACCATAAAACATGAAAAATGGAAAAGTTAAACTAATTATTTAGAAAGACGGTATTATTTTTCAAAAACGAACTTTTAATATTACTCCTGTTTTAAATTTTCCAGGTTATTCAAAGACGGCTGGATGGTTCCGTAAATTTCTCTCGAGAATGGGCACAGTATGAAATGGGATTTGGAAATCTAAATACCGAATTTTGGATTGGTAATGCGAACATTTTATCAAAACTAAAATAAACAATCATTTCACATTCATAATTATGTTACTCTATTCGTTTCACAATTTAATAATTTCTAATAATTTAATTGCGTATATTCATTCTTTGTATTACTGACAAATTTTAAATTCGTTCTCAGCGAATAAATAAAAATATCTAATTTGTTCATTAACAAAATGTTAAACACATTTTTATTACCTAATTAATCAATCATTCAGCAAGCGCGAAAGCGGCGAAAGCCGGAAGCGCCCCCTACATTACGACCACGTATCATGTTCAAAGCTTTCGTATTGTCTTATTGATTTATTTTCTTATTAGTCTATGTCAGAATATATTAAGCAAATTATGCTGTTTTTAAAACATATTTTTCATAATTCTTAATCGTTCATTTTATTAAACCTTCTCTACTGTCTGTATAATTATTGAGGAGATTTCCGTTAAGCACTTAGGCTTAGCTGATGCAACAAACTTGTTTACGCGTTAGAGAAATGTAGAGCAAGCCAAAGGTGAATGAGAGCTTAATACCCAGATACAGGATGCCCATATTTGGTCACTTGTTTTCCGTACTGTGACGTAGCGTTGATCCGCCAGATGACCTCAATTCATTTATAGATACACCTGAATGAATCGAATTCGTCAGATGCGCAGACATTCATGTGCAGTGCCCATGTCCAGGGGTAAAGCCAGATCGCGTCCACCATTTTATGACCGTGCATTAACTTCACTTAGTGGTAAATATAAGTGACTTCTATACATCGTATATTTCTCATCGTAAAACTGTTGTATTTTTATACTATAAATATTGTGTAGAATATTTATGTGATTACTAATGTTTGCCAAATGATTGTTATATTTTCTTTACAGAAGCTAAGTGGCGTTAGCATTTGTTACACTTGTAAAATGATGAAGTAAAGTAACCACATGTATGTAGCCATGTTTCCATTGATTAATTGTTATCACAGAAAGCGCTAATGATAGTTAAAATGCGTTGCATGAACCATGAGCTAAACTGTATTATAATTATGACTGTATTATAATGGAGAAAATATATATTGCAAAGAAATCAGTATTCATTTGAATACTTTCATTAATTTGAAACTACAAATTAGCTAAAGCTAATCAGTGGAATTGTAAAGAGTAATCTATCGCTGTCACCACAAAGTCCATATAATCATTTATTGCAACACGATACTGTAGCGTGATAATATTTGTTACAGCCAGTCTGAGGTCGAGAGTTGGAGCTTGTGAAATCTACAGTCCTACAAAGATTGGAACCCAGAAGAAAACCGACCTGAACTTGATATCTTCTATATTGGAGGCATTGTCTGCAGTCTACGCCAGAAGTCATAAACAGACAGCAAAAGGCTGCTAAAAGATATTCACTGTGTGATGCCAGAACCGCACTGAACAATCGAAGACATCGTATTCAACTATTACCTGAACATTAAAGATAAGTCACTATACCCCACCAAGGGACAGTCCTAAGAAGTGTATGCATGAACTATTCGGGCAGCACAGTAATATACTCTGTTAGTTGCAATTCGTAATTGTTCATTTTTCTTTACTATTTTAATTGAATTGTTATTAATTTTATTGTTATCTTACCTGTTGTTACATAATTGTTTGTAATTGACTAGAAATTCAACTAACTGGGGGCGAGCCATAATAAAGGGATAAAGAATTATAATTCTTAAGTTATAAATAAAGGGAGATAACATTGTTAGTTGAGGCAAGTCAAGTGATTTATCTGGCGAGGTGTCGTAAATAATTACCTGAATATTTTGGCATTTCGTGGGGGATAAGTCAGACCGTCCGGCTGTAGCTATTGTTAGAAATTATTCAATAAACCAATATTGATAACTGGAATCTAAAATAGGAGAGAGTCGTTAAACATAGACAGGACATGTGACAGTCTGCTAAATCCAACAGGCCTCCATATTATCTAAGTTATTGCTTTGTTATCAGTATTATTTTATTGTGTCTGAGTTTCGAAGAGTATAATAATAAAGAATGGATAAAGTGGTTAATTGTAAAACTTATACATTTAATCATAGCACTTTAACCGATTATTTCTTAATTTTTATTTTGACGAGAGCTTTTTTTTTTTTGTAGCAACAAACTGTAGTAGTCTTCTGCAAAGATGGCTTCAAGATAATCTGATAATTATTCCTGTGGAGCAAATACTGTGTTATTCTTATGTAACGACGGTTCAAGATAGCCCTCTAGCCGGCCCTGTGGACCAAACGCACTGTATTATTCTTTGGGAAGACGGTTTTACCGTTATCGATTAATTGGACTAATGACGATTTCTTTAAAAAAAAAAAATCTTCGTTCATTACTAATTTGGAGATAGCTATTCTAATACTATTGTTTGTTCATTACTAATTTGGAGATAGCTATTCTAATACTATTATTTGTTCGGAATGGAAGATTTACGCAGAGAGCTACGATGTGCCAGTAATTGTCACTAGGGTTTTCTCCCTTGTCATCAAAAGTGTATATGGGCTTATTCATGTACGCGATGTGCCGATACAGACTATCTTTTCTATGAAAGGGAGGTCATATTGTGCACCTGCTCTACGAACTATGTATGCACAAAATACTTTTTTATTATTAGAAAAGGAACGATAACTAAATATTTGTCAACAATACCGTTTCTATCCTCTTTAAACTACTCCAGGAATCAAGGGAGTAATATTCCTTTGATGCACAATGTAATCTTTATATTTTTTCTGACTTTCTAATTCTGATCACATAGTCAAGATTAATGAATGTATAAACACTTATCTCCTATTACCGTAACAATAAAAAGATAATTATGTCAGTGTGCATTAGTATAGATAATAATCATTGCACTACTATTCCTAGGACTTGCCAATCTCTACGATTTGACAAACTCTCGTAACGGCACCCAGACCAATGTAACTCTACGTATCGATCTGATGGACTTCAACGGTACCACGGCCTACGCTGTGTATGACACGTTTTACATTATGAATTCCAGCAACTATTACCGACTTGTCATTGGCGGTTACCATGGAAACGCAGGTAAAATTAATTCATTAAATTGTTAATAGTCTGTGTAAATCACTAACTGTGCTATTGCATTTTGTAGTGTCTTTGATAAGTATGTATTTACAAATATTAAGTGATCTTATTCACGTGTGTATTTTGGTAACTGTACTTTTACGAGGAAGAGTGCGTTTGCAAAAAAACCAAAGTGTGTATTTCCGTTTATAACGGTATACATCTTTACATAAATGTACTTTTCTGGTAAAGATTGCATGATTATACAAATTTTATAGAATGTACACGTTTTTAATTAGGAGTGTGTTATTCACGTGCAAGTGTGCAAATCTTGAAATAAAGTTTACTATAATTAACTAGTACCACGAAGCTTTGCTTCGGTTCATTTATATATAATTTTTTTTCAAGTCTAAATGAAAGTGTGTTGATACATGAAGAACGATTTTTTTCACTATTCTCATAGTGTACAATTGCAATAAAATAATCTAACAACTCATTCGTATGCCGGTCCTTTCAGCTACTCTTCCAGTTTCATGCACCAGTAAACACTTTCTCTTTCAAAAGCAATGCTTCTACCATTTCTGCCTCACAGAGAGGGCGGGAGATTACTCTATTCAACTGGGTCGTAGTTTAATTTCAGGGGATTGCTAAGTTCACAAAAGGAATCAAAATCAGCTCTATATATTTGCTACGCTACAGACTGTTGTATTAGCTATGCTACAACCGCCTATATAGAACATACGACAGGGTCTGCTCTTTCATTATAAATATTAAATAGTGTACCAATCATCTGTCGTTCTAATACTTGATCAGCGGGTTTACATCTGGCTTGGGTGAAAAGAAGACTAACACCATTATAATAACAAAATCAAGGATTCAATAATTAGACAAGAGCACAAAATTGGTTATTAAATAATAAATAAGACGCATACAAAAATAATTCTTTGGGAAAATAAATAAAATGTTACCACACACTAAACATGACTTCCACAGGCGGTGACACAACATTACACTTTTTTCCTGGACTGCAGAGATCGGTCCAAAACGTCAAGTTGTCAGCCGTAAGGTTTTGAGAGAATCTATTTAAAACTATTAATCTTTCAGAACATCTGAATAATTTATAATGTAATACAATTTCATAAAAAAAATAATCATAGTCTAAGGTACTTGACTCTCGACCACTGTATCCATTTTCAATAGAAATATATTCTCAGACCGTTATGAGAAAGCTTTATCATCGAAAATGTACAAAAGGACACGTTCCAAATAATTGAATATCGTTTGGTAAAGAGTTCATTGCAATACATTCCTACACAAGTCTTCCATATTGCTAAGCATTGCGTCTTTAAGACAAAGAAGGGTAAATAGGAACTGAATTTCGGTTATTCGTTACATGCAAATGACACGCGACATTTATATGAATTGCATGTTTCATCCAGCATTTATTTATCTGCATATGAATGACGACAGGCGTTTTACCGTGATCAAAACTCTGTATATGAATGACGACAGGCGTTTTACCGTGATCAAAACTCTGCATATGAATGACGACAGGCGTTTTACCGTGATCAAAGCTCTGTATATGAATGACGACAGGCGTTTTACCGTGATCAAAACTCTGCATATGAATGACGACAGGCGTTTTACCGTGATCAAAGCTCTGTATATGAATGACGACAGGCGTTTTACCGTGATCAAAGCTCTGTATATGCGTGTGTATGATTGTTGGTTGACTGGGGACGTGGAATAGCGACTATTATTATTATTAACATGGGATTAATTTCTCTTTCCAGAACAAGCTGATTTAGGAGAAAGCAGATTGACGACTGCTATAAAAATAAAATTTTAATGTAGTAAATCAATGCGTCTACTTCTTGGAACACACACGCACTCACATACATAAACTTCCACTCTCTCTCTCTCTCTCTCTCTCTCTCTCTCTCTCTTTGTTTCTCTCCTTCTCTATCGTATCTCCTCCCAATCTTTTCCTGCCTTCGTTATTTCCTTCCCACCATGTGTCTCTCCGTCTCTCTGTTTCTGTCAAGGCATGCTCAGAAATACACACACACACACACACACACACACACACACACACACACACACACACACACACACACACACACACACATACACACACACATATATATAATACACACAAACCCCTTCCAATTATCACAATTTACACATATAAACATTTGCTTTTCTCCTCTGAATAATTAATATCCTGACTAGGTTAATAATAATTAATAATTAAATTCTTTATTATAGCTAGCAATCTGCTGACAATTTAAAAAATAAATTTACGTCTATTGCTTCGCGCCTATACAGTTCTAAAGAATTATAATCCTTAATGAATGTTACATGGGTTTATGTAATTCTCTTCACGGGACAAGTAGGAATTTTTAAATAAACTTTGTAGTTTTTTATGAAACCAAAAATCTCTAATAACTAATTTCCACGAACACAAGTGATTAGTATTTTCTCTAAGTATAAGAATGAATTATAAGAAAAACACCTATTATTATTACTCTAAGTATTAGAATAAATTATAAAAAATCGCCATACTATTGCAGTTAGAGAGTATAGTGGGAGAGGAGTGGGGAGGGGTGTAGAGAAGGTGGGGAGCAGAAAAAAAATTATTAACCGAAGAAAATTAAAATGAAGACTTGATTCGTGCATGCTTCTCAAAGTCTAAATTCTTGTTTCAGTCTTTCCGTAAGATTGTTTTGTAAGTTTAGGAGTGAGAATGTCATATGGTTTTTGAGTTCATCTTTTTGTAAAGTTTTTATTTTGTAAAACCAAGAGACAGTGTTGAATATGGTTCTTTTCATTTTTGCTAGGTTTTTGTTTTATCAAAATAAGAGACAATGTGGAATATGGTTCTTTTCATTTTTGCTAGGTTTTGTTTTATCAAAATAAGAGACAGTGAGGAATATGGTTCTTTTAATTTTAGCTACGTTTTTGTTTTATGAAGGTTGGAATATGGTTCTTTTAATTTTTGCTAGGTTTTTGTTTTGTCAATGCAGCAGACGGTATGGCGTACAGCAACGCAGCCCAATTCTCTACTGCAGACAGGGACAACGAGCAATGCAGTGAAAACTGCGGTCAGGTGTGCGAAGGAGGGTGGTGGCATGTTCATTGCCATGGAAATGAACCGTCCGCAAATCTCAACGGTCATTATGGCGCTAATGGAATTCAAGGCGTGTTTTTGTTTCCATGGAGACAGTATCAACCCTTGAAATGGGTAGAAATGAAAATTAGACACTGAATGGGGAATTAACGACTTAAAGCTAAAAGTTATAAATAATTGACTTTTTGTAGTTTTAAACTATCACATGTATGTCTTTGGAATGTAAATGTACCTTTACTTTATTATCACGTCACTTCGAAATTAGCTGCTAATCCTCTATACGCTATCTTTTCACATACTCTCTGACCCATCAATCTGTCACACATATCCACCCAGTCTAGAACTCTACTTAGTTTTATAAATTTATATATGTATTTATTTAATAATGTACTCTCGTCTGGATCCACCCATTTATAATCCTTCATTTTGAAAATCTCATTGTCCACTTTATGAAACTTGCAACAATCAAAAGACAAAAACATTTGATAAATAATGTTGTAAACTTTTCAGGGCTGGAAATGGTCAATGCTAGTTCTGTGTAATTTTTCTGTTAAAAGTATTCCAATTTTTTGTTGTTGTTGCAAAGAAATAACTTTTCCATCAAATGACTGTCATTTATATGTATGTATTTTGAGTCTTTCTAGCTTTCCATAAATTTGCTTCAATACTTTTGTAAAATTATTATCAATTAAAGTCATTAATTTCATTTCATTATATTACTTTTCCTTCTATTGTTTAATTGATTGTTGAGTAGATAGTTTAACTAACAAGTTGAAATGTTATATTACACATTAAGCTAAATTAAAATTGACTCTTTTTTACTCTTGTCTAAATTTATTCATATGTAAATAATTTCCTCTCAGTTCTTATTAAAGCTTTATTTGGGTTTCTTCAACATTCTAAATTAGTGCAGCTTAAAATGATCCCAATTGTAGAGGCATTTGTTTCCTGGATTTCAGTGTCAATCAGTTTACATCAGTTTCCTCCTGCACAGTTGTCTCTAATGTAGCCAGATACTGAAGTAGTGCTACAGCCTCTGGACCAGGTACATTCAAATGTTATTTCCAAATTGATTTATGATTTTCTTCTCCATCCCTCCCAGAAAACCTTGAATCCTAGATTGTGGTTTTACAGGAAACATGAAACGTCCTCAATATTTTAAACATACACTTATTCCATTATTTTAAACAGACACTTTTTCCATTATTTTAAACAGACATTTATTCCATTATTTTAAACAGACACTTTTTCCATTGTTTTAAACAGACACTTTTCCCATTATTTTAAACAGACACTTATTCCATTCTCAATAATCTTCGTATCCGCCGCAGGATTCAGGATTTAGGATTCACTAAAAAAGAAACGTCGTTAAATTTCATGTATACCCCTCTTCCTTTCTATAAAAAATATCATAATACATTTTACAATGCAAATTAGCAATTAACAATGGCAATTATGGCAATGCAGCCTATTATTTTCGTCTTTAGTCAAAGACACATTTACTTCACTTGCGAGATTCTGCAATTATACTAAATCCAGATTAATGATTCATGTCAAAATGTGCCTGCAATGGCCCTGGTCTGACTGAAGTAAAGCTTAATTTGCAAGACATCATTAAGAGATTATTGTTTGAAAGTACACATGGCTGTAACAACAACAGAAAATATACGCAATTCACCATAACCAAGAACATTTACTTGCAAAGAGGAACAAGCCCCCATAGTTTTTGTTCCTTCCTTGTGTTTATGACTAGATTAGTTTGTCTACATTTCTCTACCAGCTTTTGTCCACGGCTCCACTCGCATAAATGTATGTTAACTATAAACTTTTGTAAGAAAACCTATGCATTGTTTATTTACTTCAGTCTAGCCAAATACCATGCTTATTTAAAAACAAGAAAGTTAATGCAAATTTATACAGGATGATCAAAGGAAGTTTGGGATTTGAACTTCGAAGACCATGGGCATAATACGTTATGCTTTTATTAAACCACACAACAAAAATCGAAATGATTCCTGACAAATCTCACACATCTTGTTATATATAGAGAGAGAGAATATTTGTGTGGACTGAATTACGGTTACCATACGAAATAGTTCAACCCTGTTGAATGACTCGAATTAATTCGATTAAAAACAAACAAATACAAGTACTAACTGCAGCATTTGATCTATGTTGACTTTGGCCTATTTCCGACACTAAATGGCCGTTTTATATCAGTGTCCTGTAGCAATGCCTGTGTTTCTGCTAAATTCAGAAAAAGTAAATGCTGCTGACTTTGTGTAATGATGAATATATGACTTGAGACGTCTGGAGTTCAAGGCTGAACTTTTAGAATCTGCACCATGTTTTCTTCCTAACATTAGTTGTACATTTTATTTGTCCAGAAAAAAAAAGACCGACAAAAATTAAGAATGGTAAAATAAATACATTTGTGAACTTTTGGAAAGTACTGATATATTTCGGTATCGATTGCCTTTTTATTCAAATTAAATAGGTCAAAATCTTAAATTATATTAGAAAATGTGAGTTTGAAAAAAAAATGTGACATAGGGTTTGTATGAACTCCTATACCACAATTCATTATGATTGTGTCCAGAGAAATAATGTGTATACTATGACGTAGCAGAGTGTTTATTAAAGCATATCACTCCCACTTCTAGCTTACAAGGGAACAAGACAATACGTTGAACATAACTGCAAATCTAACCAGGTTTAATACACATTGCTGTTTGTTAATAATTCAAATACCAGCCGTCATGTTTGTAATGTAACACGATGGGGACAAATAAAAATCAATAAAACAAAAAAGAATGATAGTAAAAGAAAGATTTTCTATTGAAAACTAATAATTTCTGTGGGTTTCATCTTTTGTACGAGTCATTTGACACTTCAACAACAAATCATGAGATATGACTCTATTATAACCTGTTTCTTTTGATTACTTTCACGGCTATGGTCTAACCCTGTTTACCTCTTCATCATATGTTGTCGGTACTCTTAGAGGCAGTCGCAACAGTCTCGCTTGTGCTTGGTAAGTACACATTTTGATCGATAATTAGTACTCATTGTATTGATTGGTCAATACACATTTTGATCGATAATTAATAATCTTGATTTGTTTGGTCAGTACAATTATAGATCGATAATTAGCACTCACTGATTATTTTGGTCAGTACACATTTTGATCGATAATTAGTAATCACTAATTTGTTTGGTCAGTACACATTTTGATTTATAATTAATACTCAGTGATTTGTTTGGTCGGTAAAACCATTTTGATCGATAATTATTACTCACTGATTTCTTCAAATCCTTTGTATTCAGATGAAGCTTTTGTTTCCACTCACAAATAACGTTACTTTCTGTTTTGTATATTAGTGTCCTTTGTTTACCTAGTGGTTGGCGGTATGACCACGTGACCACATAGAACAAATGATTGCCTGCGTCTTTGCTGGTCTGTAAAATATTAGGATGAACATGGGTGTTCACAGGGTCTTCGCTGGTTTGTGGAGTATTAGGATGCATATTAGTGATCACGTCAACATTATCGGCACCTCAATTTACATTACCAAGCACAACATTTAACAGTCTCACACATAGCTCAGAACAGTCGCCTCTTTGCTCATGTCCAAGCACTGCTCAGTTTAGTCACAACATTTAACAGTCTCACACATAGCTCAGAACAGTCGCCTCTTTGCTCATGTCCAAGCACTGCTCAGTTTAGTCACAACATTTAACAGTCTCACACATAGCTCAGAACAGTCGCCTCTTTGCTCATGTCCAAGCACTGCTCAGTTTAGTCATAAAACAACTTGCAAATTCTACTTACATCTTCCATTTGTCTTTGACGAACAAATTTCATATGCAGTTTGTTTACAAATCATTTACTTTCAATAAAATCACACTTGGTTTGTTTTATAGGCTTTGAGGAATTTAATGTTGAACAACAATTCATTCACAATACAAAGTGCAATGTCAGAGCTCGAAATCTCGGCAGCTCACATCATCATCAAAGGAGCGTACATCCTGTTGTGTGTGTGTGTGTGTGTGTGTGTGTGTGAGAGAGAGAGAGAGAGAGAGAGAGAGAGTACGTGTATTTGTGGATTTGTAATGTGTGTGTGAGGTGGCTTGGTGTAAGTATTTGTATAAGTAAAATTTAACATCTTAAACACTATATCAGCCTTTAAGACATGATTCTTTATACACACTAATACTTAAATGTTCCAGACATCAATTATAATGATGGAATAATTTACTACATAAAAAGAATTAATATTAATTTAATTCACGGATACAATTACTATTACTGCAGCAAACTGCAGGATGAAAAGAACCATTCGAAGACTTGCTCACTGAACGTTCTATACTTTGCATGCTTTTCTTTCGACACATCACTAGCATACAGTGTTTTCACAACTATAAATATAATTCTACATCACCAGCATACAGTAAGAATATTAGCAATGCAAATAGTGTTTTCATAACTGTAAATATAACTTTACATCACTAGCATACAGTAAAAATATTAACAATGCAAATAGTGTTTTCATAACTGTAAATATAATTATACATCACTAGCATACAGTAAGAATATTAACAATGCAAATAGTGTTTTCATAACTGTAAATATAATTTTACATCACTAGCACACAGTAAGAATATAAGCAAAGAAAATATATTTTTCATAACTGTAAATATAATTCTACATCACTAGCATACAGTATAAATATTAGCAATGCAAAAGTTTTTTCATAACTGTAAATATAATTCTACATCACTAACATAGAGTAAGAATATTAACAATGCAAATAGTTTTTTCATAACTGTAAATATAATTCTACATCACTAGCATACAGTAAGAATATTAGCAATTGTAAATATTTTTTCATAACTAAATAATTGTAAAAAATGGACAATAACGTTCTTGTAAAGTTAAATTATAAAAATATTATTTCATATATAAAGAAATTTAATAGAAATAATCCAACGATTTCATATATCTTGTCCCAACAATATTTACTCTAAATGATTTTATGAATGAGTTCGACTCTTTAAAACTCACACCATAGATTAAGATGACTAAAATAAAGTCAATATTTTGGTAACACATTGTAAAAATAACTGAAACAGTCATGCAATGGAAACAAATTTACTGCAAAATATCTAACAGGAAAAATTATAATACAAGTCACGATGTGTCATTGACAACAATGACTTCAGAACTTGTGATCGTCTCTGATGCAAGATAAATGTAATGGTTAGCACATTGCCGGATGTGCCCGCAACAAAACTGAGCTTGCCAAGTGACCTTTTTGTTCAAGGTCGATGCTCTTTCCTCTTTTCATTCAAAGAGAGACAAGGAAGGATGGGGGTATGGAAAACAATTGGCGGCAGTAATCGGTCATTTTATTTCCATCACAACATTACAACGCTTGTTAAAAGCTTCCAAAGTACCCAATGAGGCTTATCAAAGTCTCATGTTTACTTCCATCACAAAATTCGACCGTTTGTTAAAAGTTTGCAATGTACCCAAATGCAGCATATCAACGAATCGACAGGAAAGAGGACTACAGACGTCAAAAAGTAAGTTACTGGATGTTGTTGTTCAGTTAATGCATCTTGCAATTCAGTCATTTTTACTACGTACATTTTTATATATATATCGGTCAAAGGATTCATTAACATGGGGTTGGGAGCAACGCTCTTTCTAATATTTAACCTGTGTGCGCAGAACTAGCTGATTGATTGATCGAGTGGGAGAATCTTATATGTGTATGGATTAAAGATATGATTACCCAGATAGAGATTGACGATTACTTGATCAGGAACTAGAAGTGCCACAAATTCATTATTACAAAGTCACCCCAGAGTATAGCGGCGACAACCTTCTCTGTTGTAACTTTTTAGTTTTCAGTCCTACTTATAGATACATAAACCCATGATTTCCATTGTGGAAGGGTGGATGTAATTGTGTATAGAGTGTGTGCGTAGCGCTTGTTTTGCCGGGCAGCAAAATAGGTCATTGGCCGCTAGTTTGAACCGCGCGGCGCGGTCTGCTATATAGTAATGTGTATGGCTGTGCCACTGTGTACATATTTAACCGCCACTTATCATATTATATATTTATTTAATAAAGTTAATGTTTATGTATTCTAATAGTTAGTGGGATGTAGTTTATATTTATATATTTTGTGCAAGTTAGTTTATATTGTTTTCTAAGTGTATTTTATGATTTATGTATGTGTATATGGTTTTCCCCTGGCCCATGAATATAGTTAATTATTTTATTTTATAATTTATTTCGTGAATTATATTGTAAGGAAGTATTGTATTTAAAGAGTATTTAGTGTACTATTTTTGATAGTTAAAGTATTATATAACTCTAGGTAGTTTAGGAGGAATTTATGTTAGAACGAAAGTAGGTTAGCACAGAAGAGCCCGTTTAGCATTAGTTTTAGTACAGTTCCAGAATTGTCTAGTGGAGTCCCCTTTGCCGCCTGAGAGAGTGTGCGAGAGGAGTCTTTAGTCTTTTAGTCGTCTTTAGTCGTCTTTGGTGGTCGTCTTTTGGAGAGTGGTCGAGAGAGGAGCGTGGTTGGCGGTGTGTTGCCGAAATAAAGATAGATGAAAATGTAAACACGTGTTGCGTGTTCTGCCTCTTCTGCTGTGGTTGCCGTATCGTCCCATTGCATCTTCATCGTTTCATCATCTCCTCGCATCCTAGGGTGACCCATAACAATATAACACCAACACCACACCCCATCACACTATGTATTTAACCTACATCACCAACAGGACAACATATGGACATTGAACATCGATCAACAAGATACTTTCTGCTATCCTCTGTCCATCCTTAAAATTTGACTCCTCACATGTGATGGTTGAGTGACCAATATCATAGACATATAGCAATGCAGTTATTTACTCTATGATGTATGACATTAATTTAGTGTATAATGTGAGACATGAATTATACTATGTTATATGATATTAATATACTCTATGACTGATGATATTAATTTACTTTATGACTTATGACATTAATTTACTCTATTACGTATGACATTAATTTACTCTATGACTTATGACATTAATTTACTCTATGACTGATGATATTAATTTACTCTATGACTTATGACATTAATTTACTCTATGACTGATGACATTAATTTACTCTATGACTTAAGACATTAATTTACTCTGTGACTTGTGACATTAATTTACTCTATGACTTTAATTTACTCTATGACTTATGACATTAATTTACTCTATGACTGATGGTATTAATTTACTCTATATCGTGAGACATTAATTATTCAATGTCGTTTGATATTAGTTTACTCCATATCGTTTTCACAAATCAGGGACATTATCATAATGTGCACAACATTGCTGATCATTTTTCTGGCATGCATCACAAGGGCAACATGTTTAGAAAGAAATAGCATCTTTAAAGTGCAGTATGGTCAAAGTGCGTCTGACCAGGCAGCCATTGTGAAAAGTCGTTCCAAAATAGAATGCGCCATTTTCTGCAGACTCAATTGTAGCTGCACTTCCTTTGTGTTTGACAAATTCACACTGACTTGCCAACTGAAACCACAAGTAACGCCTGGACTTGGAAACAACACTCTGAATGTCTACACAAAGACTGGTATGAAGAGTTTTTCTTCAAAATAGTTAAAACAATTTTGAAACATTCTTATTTCTCTGTTGATATACTGTTGCAGAAAAAAATAACGATTATATCATGAAGTAGAAAATTGTATGATTTTTAATAATTTTATAAATTATATCATCATTATCGTCGTCGTCGACATTATCATCAACACCACCACCACTAAACGAGAGTCTAATTTTTAAAGGGGAATAACTTGTCCAAACAATTACAGTGCTTTCGAAATACGAAAGTGAGTTTTACAAAATGTAAACTCTTAGTAGTAAAATTGTACGATTAATAGACCCTTAAGAAATAAAAGAATATTCTCACAACAGTTTACATTCATCGTTTGGGGGGGGGGGGGGGCGGGGGAATTAGAAACGTTAGGTCAGAACTCAGTTAAATTTAACTTTAATTAAAATTTTGATCAAACATTAGTTAATGAAGCTATAATATTATCAACATGATTTTTCATTTTAAAACTAGCATTCATCTTGACGTGTCCACAAAATATTTTTTGGGAAAAGTGTTTTTCTCCAAAAACTGATATAACAACGTAACTAAATGATTTTCACAACAATTATTTTAACCTTGTAATTCTATTTTTTTACAAGTGAATTAAGACTTTAACTTCAAAGATTAATTCAACAATTCGTGTCCTTTTCACATTTATTGCTCTTCTTTCCTGCAAAAGTATCACTATAACAACTACGGCATTACATATTCTGAAACGAAACAAAAGTATCGCTATGACAACTAAACATTACGTATTCTGAAAGGAAACAAAAATATCACTATGACAACTACAGCATTACATATTCTGAAAGGAAACAAAGGCTGTTGTCGAGTCATAAACAGTAAAATAAGTTTGAGAAAGGAACATAAGCATTTGCAAAGTATGACAACTAGTTTCAAATTCGCCACGTGACCACTGGGAGAAATGTGAATGTGACGAATGTGTATGAAAGCACTCTGGATTCCCAATTCACACAAATAATTATTTTATGTCCTAAAGTTTAGGCCCTAAACTC